>CABFOV010005303.1:0-43762 GCA_902141375.1 Timema poppense
CTAAATTGTTACAAAAGCGTCTGAATATCTACAGACATTACGAAAACAAACACGAGAGTTTAACACCTCAAACCTAATGTAAACTCACGTGGGACTACTTGAATAGGCATCGTTCAACTACTAAACAAAGCTTAACAATTGATATTAAGTTAAAGAACATTACAAGTTTGCCAAATTTCAAATATATGCAATGGATAGCCAAAATTACGTTACGCAAAATATTGAAATGTATATAAATGAATTTAAATGTACATCAACAAAAGTTAGGATAATACGAATAGTCCAGATAATTAAGATACATAATTTTAATATATTTCAATTAATATTTCGTTAATTTAGAACAGCAAACATTTAGAATTTACTAACATCATTAAGAAATATGCCCTTAAGGGGCGACACGAAACTGAAGTTACATTTAGTTAGAAAATAGCATTTAAATCATGCCCGTATCTAATAAACAAATATCAGCCTATCTCGACTATAACAAAATTAAATTAAATAGTTAAAGTTACATAATTCAAATAAAAAATATTTACAGAGTATTTTAACTTTCCTTCACACTGTCCAGATTTTTGGAAATCTTCTCCTGATGATATAAAATAATAGCCACAGTCCATCCATCATGGCGTCGATTTCACAAGTACATTACAAATATATATAACGGAGGTCCATCCTCGTTGATGACGAGCTTAAAAGTTGAATATTAATAAATCTAGCAAAGGTCCATCCTCTTCGGTGCCAAATTCAAAAGTCTAATATTATCTTCCCAACATTCATATTATATAGTGGTCTAACTACGTGGGTATTGGGGTAGGAATAGTCCATTTTAAGCCGGTGACGTCGCAGCATGGATGGGCATGCCTTCTTAAGCACGTACGCCAACATGCTTGTAGGTCGCTGATTGGTCATCCCGCTTCGTATAGACGCTTCTCGGATTTGTTGTCAAACATATTTTTAACCGATTGGCTGCCGACGTCCGAGAAAAGGTGATGGTTGCTCTAACCCGCCCACAGAGGGCAGCCATATCCACGTACTCTTTTCGCCAGGTGTGCAGGAAAACTGTCCATCAGATGCATCTAAGTCAGCCAGGTCGGGACATCAAGTGTTGATACATCAAGGCAAGGTTGCCCTGCCCCTCGATTTAGTACGTTTTGAAGTCAGCCAGGTTACTAGACTAAGCAAGCCAGTTTATCCAGAGGGTACGTATATGAACAGTTTACACTGCAGAGAGTTGATAGTGAATTATATTGAAAGATATTGTTTGTATAATGCTTGAGGTTACATGGAACTACAATAGTGAAGAATAGTATTGTAGGTGATTTGAATAAATGTTGACGTTTCTTGGAGTGGGTAGTATGAATCGGACGATAGTCTATGCAGCATTGGGTTGGATGGGGCTTCGATTGTAAAATACAACCCTTGTATTGTTACAGTTCATACAGTTCATACAATTCCAACAGATGATAGAAACGCAGACTGGAAATAAAATAAAACACTTAAGAGTGACAATGGTCGCGAGTTTGTGAACGAAAACTTTACAGAGCATTTTAAGAAAACCGGGACTATCTGTGAGAGAACTGATCCATATTGTGCGGAACATAATGGGCGTGTCGAGCGAGAAAATCGATCCATTGTGGAATGTGCTAGGACAATGCTGATTGACGCAGAACTTCTGGAGGAACTGTGGGCTGAGGCAGTAAATCTGAGTGTTTACATTTTAAATTGGCGGCCAAACAAGGTAAACAAAAACGTGACACCATTCGAGAAGTTTACTGGACTAAGGTATCTTTGAAGCATATGCGTAAATTTGGAGCATACGCTTATGAGCATATATCCAAGAAAGCCCGTACTAAATTTGAAAGCAAGGTTAAGAACGTCATTTTTATTGACTATGACGGTAATAGTACTAACTACAGATTGTATCATCCAAGTACATCCAAGTAGTATAAAAGTCACAGTAACTCGGGACATTGAATGTAATGAAGAAATTAGTAAAGGTTCTGTAATTAATAATCCAGAATTTTTCATTTTTAATTTACCTTCACAGGACGATAAACCAAAAGAGCATGAAGTCAAGGAAAGCGTTACCACATCTGAGAAGAATGCTAAACAAGGAGGTAGGCCAAGACAAAACAAGATTTGATGTTTGTCAAGTATCCATTGAAACAGCATGTGCAGCAATATATGAGGAGCCTCAAACATACCAGAAAGCAGTAACTGACAGGCATTCTAAGGAATGGATTACTGCTATGGAGGAAGAGATGATGTCTTTAATTAATCACGAAACTTGGACCTTGACAAATCGACCAGCTATAGACTGCAATTGGGTATATAAGATAAAAAGAAGACTAGATGGGAGTATTAAGCGCTACAAAGCAAGGTTGTGTTCACAAAAGGCAGGTATCGATTATACATAAACATTTTCACCCGTAATCAGGTATGATTTAATTAGAATACTTCTTGCACTTGCAACGATTTATGACACGGAAATGATACAGTTTGACATAAAAACTGCGTTTCTATATGACGAACTGCTAAAAGAATTGTTTATGAAACAGCCAGAAGTTTTGAGAAGTGTGATCTAAACATGGTCTGCAGGTTGAAGAAGAGTTTGTTTGGATTAAAGCAGTCTTCACGTTGTTGGGGTAAGGAATTCCGGGAATTATTAAAATCATTTGAATTCAAGCCTTTGGAATCAGATCAGTGTGTTTTTAGAGCAACAATAGATAATGTTGAAGTTTGGCTTGCATTATGTGTGTACGATGTAATGCTAATAAGTACTTGCTCGGAAATGTTGGCACTTGTGATAATAGAGCTTAAGGTACTGTTCGAGTTGAAAGAAGAAGACTGCAATTATTTTGTTGTAATTGAAATCAATAGGGACAGAAAAAATAAGAAAATGTTTTTAAGTCAACAAGGATATCTTGAGAGAGTACTGAACAAGTTATCTATGCAAAATTGTAAATCCCAAGCAGTACCAGCTGATCCAAATCTGGTTTTACATAGTAATGATGGGAAATTCAATAAGGCCCTCGATGTACCTTATTGAGAGGAAGTTGTAAGCCTGATGTTTCTTGTTATAGTGACACGTCTAAATATTGCATTTGCAATTAATCAAGCAAGCCGATTTTTAAATGAGCCACAAGACATTCATAGGACAGCAGTTAAGAAGATAATATGATATCTAGCTGGGACTAGGATTAGAACTATGGTATTTGCTACCAAGGAAATCAACCTGAGTTAACTGTATATTTTGATGCTGACTATGCTGGAGATGAAACTACAAGAAAATCTACAACGGGATGTATCAGTCTTTTAGCAGGAGCGCCAGTCATCTGGTCATCTCATCGACTAGGTGTGCCAGTAAGTCAACTACAAAAGCTGAATATATAGCAACATCTTCAGCAGCTCAAGAAAGTGTGTGGCTAAGAATTTTGCTCGCAGAATTTGATATTATATCCAGTGAGCCTACCACCCTCTTCGTGCACAACCAAAGTGCAATTAGGATAGCTAAGAACTGTGAGTATTACAAAATGACCAAACACATAGATGTTAAGTATCATTACACTCGCGATCGTGTAGAAAACAATGTTATGTTTGTCCGATATGTGCGTTCTGAGAACCAATTAGCAGATTTTTCAACTAAGGCTTTGCCACAAAAGAAATTTTGTATGAATCGTGAATCTGTGTCAATTAGGAATATCAATGAATAAAGAGTGGGAGTGTTGAGTTTATGACTCGAGTAGTCCAATCACTTTGTTCATCTTAAGAACTATATAATAGTACGTCATTTCCGCCTTTTTTCCATTCTTGTACATGGCGTCAGTGAGGTTACAACGTAGCCTACTTTATTCTGTATCATTTAATAATGTTATACTCTGCATGATTAAATATTAACACATTAAAGTTAGTACGTATGGTTTACCATACTAAACCTTAACGGTAAATAATAAAACATTGTTTATACATATATATTTTTAATTTTCACTTATATTGCTGCCTGCAACATATTTGGTGTAGTTGATTATTTTTATATGTTAAATGAATTTTTATATACGTATATCAATGATTTTTACTCCCCGTATTTTTTTCTAGTGCTTGTAAATCGAGTCCATCCTCCTTTCCTTTTTTACGAACTCTGCTGTGACTCTTTCATGGAAGTCTCCGCCTTGCTTCAATTTAAAAAAGCAGACCCTTTTCAATTGAAAGGAGTGCCAAACCAGAATGTCTATTTTATCCCATAGTGCATCTGGAATAGGTTTTTACTCTTTTTAATGTTGAAAATGATCTCTCAACTGATGATGTTGTTGCCGAGATCATTGTCACAAGTTCAAACAGTTTTTCAAACTCCTTTAAAACCACCTGCTGCAACAGACTCCACAAAATATGTGTAGGCACGAACCGGATTCAGTAATTTGTCAATTTGTCCCCTTTCACGCAAAACTCACCTAACTCTATCTTTTGTCAATTTTGTTTTTAAAGGGGAAGAGAGAGCTATGCAATGGTATCTTTCAGTTTATTTGGTTGTGGTCATCAACCCTTAGCTAGGTAGAACTATGGGATGAAAGACAGAAAAATGTAGACTTTCGACTAACATATAATAGACTAGTACACGTCTTGCATGCATGTTATGGTCACTAATATGTGCGGGAATATTTATTTAAAACACATGGGTGCCTGAAGAATATCTTTCAAACATAAATAAAATAAAATAATCACTAATCTTCAAGCAAAAGCAAGCAGTGCTTGCCTTTCTTGCCCTAACGTGACGCCACTGGCTGTTTTGTACATTTTTAAAATGGGTAAAGTGCTGTCAAACAGCTGAATATTGTATAGCTCACTAAGGTTTAACCATAAAGTGAAAATCAAAGAATTTTCCAAATAAAGATGGTTGTTGCTCACCATATTGTAGAACTAAACCAAAATGTAAATCAATGTTCTTCCTTATTTCATTTGCGTGTATATTTTACAGGGAAATAGAACAAAATGTAGTGAAGATTGTTCAAAATTATCTTCTAATTAATGGATATTTAATATCGCATGGAAGGACTAGGGAATAAGTAAATTATTATATCATTGTTTTAAATGTGATCAAAACCCAAGATGTCAATCTTACCAAAGAAAATTTGAGAAAAAAAGGTTATCTGCTTTTGCGAGACCGCATATTTTTAAGACATCAGTTTATAATTATATAAACGATGTATTTGGCCTATTGGTACGCGCTGAACAAGATACAATACAATAGAAGGAAAAGTTTGACATAATTTGGAAGTATCAAACCCGAATAGTGTATTGTTTAGAAGGGCTTAGTTGGAAAGAAGATGTAGGTTGAGAAAGGTGAACTCAATATTATGGTGCTTGGTCAAAGAAGACGAGTTTATCTGACCATGAAAACTTTGAAACTCTGTAACTCCTTGCATTAAAATAAATAGGTACAATGAAGGATTTAGTTTTCTGTCCATTCAAATCAAAAACTAATTTAGTAAATTCATCATAATCGTAACAATATTAAGTGTACCTATTTTTAAAACTAAATATATTAGCTAAACATTTTGAAATACGTTCAATAACGATTTTTTTTATTTGATTTAAAATATAACTTATTTCTATTTTGTTTTCCCATACGTGTGAATTTTTAATAGGCGAGCTTTGGATTATATAGCTTAAAATGTGTGGTTGATTCCCAAACAACATTTACACAAGCGTTTGACTACGATGGGAATAAGCCACAAGAAACTCTTGCCTCTTAGGGTCACGTGACATTACAAATCTTTTTTTGAAAATTGGAAATGCATATCAAGCGTCATAATATTATTATTATTATGTTTTGTTTTAATTTTAATCTTTCACCTATATTTATTTTAAATAAAACGTTCGTCCAATAAGAATCAATATTAACCGAGCTATATTAAATTTCTTGTTGGCCAAGAAACTAGCCTAATTCATTTTGTAGATAAAGTATGCTTCGCTCGTTGATTGAAGGTTATGTCTAGAAGCTTGTTTTAAACAAATATAAATAAAGGCCTACAAACTTAGCTCCTCTTTATGTTAGAGGTAGTTTATTGAAAACGTGATACTAGAATTATCATCGCCACTTGAAACAATTTTTAATTTAAAATGTGATGGTACATTGACAATCCACAATAATTTTTATTTAGTTTGATAAACCTAAGAAATATCTATATAAAATTTTCTGAACTTGATTCAAGCCTAATGGTCTATTGTAGTTAAATAGGCCACATTTGCCCATGTTCTTGTATTTCTTCTCAAAATAATGAGTTGCAGTAGCACAGCTGATGCTTTCGTGCTCTTTGAAGAACGCGAACAGGATTCTTTAAATGTAAAATTGAACGTAAGCTCTTCCAACCCAATAAATGGAGTGATAACAATTTTATCAAACAGTAGCGTTATATCTGAGGATGTATTTTATAAGACAGAGCTAAAGAATATATGTGAGTTCACACTTAAAGATACAGAGGTTCAGCAACTACCTAAAAACTTCACAACTAATTTAATCAACTTGACAATACTAAATTTAGAAAATAATAAACTTGTTGAATTACCTCCAAACATAAGTTGTTTGGCCAATCTTGCACATTTAAATGTGTCTTGCAATAATTTTCACACATTGTCTGAAGATGTTTCTCACCTTTTAAAATTGATTGTTTTAAATGTGAATCATAATACCCTCTCGGATATTCCAAAAACAATTGGTAATCTTAAGAATCTGAAAGTGTTAAAAATGTCTGAAAACAATCTATATTATTTGCCTGAGTCACTGGGTGACCTGAAAAACTTGGAAAAGCTTGATGTATCCAAGAATATTTTGGAGTGCCTGCCAAATTCTATTGGCAATCTTTCAAAATTGTTTGTTCTTAATATATCTCAAAATAAGCTGACTGATATTCCAGAAAGTTTTAAAAATTTGTGTTTCTTAAATTGTTTGAATATATCTCACAACATTATGGAGGTATTACCAGAATGTTTAATAGAGTTGCCAAATATTTCGAGCTTAAATGTGTCACACAACAAACTGCAAATGTTTAATGAAGTGCTAAAGTGTGCTGAAAAGTTAATAACTCTGGATTTAAGTTATAACGACTTGAAAATAATTCCAAAATGGCTGTTTACAGATCACTGCATATTCCTTAGAGATCTCATTATTAGTCACAACCATCATATGACTGAGGATTGTTTGAAACAAGAAATATTTGATACAGGTGCTAAGTATGTATTTAAAAAGAATTTGAAGATTTTGAACGCTTCAAACTGCAATGTGACGACCCCATCTCTTAAATTTCTCGAAGGGTTACAAGGACTGGAAGTGTTAGACATGAGCAATGACTTAAACAAATTTCTAAATTCAAAACTTCCTAAAAACATGTTGTGGGAAATCCAAGTCAACACTCTAAACTGGAGTGTACTTCTGAAAGAATTATGGCTAAGCAATGTGGGTTTAGTTTCTGTACCTGAGGATTTGACAAGATTAACTTCTTTGGAAGTACTTGATCTATCTTACAACGAATTGAATTGGCTACCCGATTCTTTTTGTCGATTGAAAACTTTGAAAAAATGTAAACTTTCTAAGAATGAGTTGGCCTATCTCCCTGCAGAATGTGGGCAGTTGGAAGAACTGCAGGAATTCAATCTTGATGGAAATAAGGTTAGCCCATTATATATCAATAAGATTTCTGGAATAAAGCCTATAATAACAAACACATTTATAGTTGATTTATTTATACTTTATTTTTTACAGCTTTGTAGTTTACCAGGAAGTTTTGCCAATCTAACAAAGCTGTACTTTTGCGATCTCTATGACAATTTGTTGGACGCAGCTCCTGTTGAGCTGCAAAAGTTGCTGTTGCTGCAATCCCTTGATTTGGAGTATAACCATATCTCCACATCTGACTTGCTGGAAAAAAATGTAAGTTATGATATAATACTATTGAAGGCAGAAAGAGATGAGAGGAGCAGATAACAGAAAGTGTGCAAGGGAGAGGAGAATAATTGTGGAATCATAGAGGAAGCATTTTACTAAACTGTATCAGCCACAGGTTGTAAATATTTGATTATGATGATGATGATTCTTGTAGGCCAATTTTTTTAGCATCGTGTTTTACTACCAGTTCAGATTATATTTATTGTAGGCTTTTAATAGTCCTACAAGTCATTACCTTAGTTTGGAACATTAGAAAAACCTTCAGCTGCCTAGTGGGGAAATTTGGGTAAAGCTAAAGTGTTTAAATGTCTATCTTAAAAATATTTAATAATTTTTAGTTAGGCTATCTTTAAAACCTTCTGATAGGCTTCAGCAGATGAGCTTAATTTTCACATTTAATTTGATCTAAAAATAAATTTTAAACAGATTTTGTTAATGGGCAACACACATTAGTGTAGTTAGGTTTATAGGTGCTTAACCCTACTGTAAGCTATATACAGTAATGGTAAAATACAGCATTAGAGTATATTATATCATAAAATATTCTGAGATTACATTTTATTAAGGAATTCAATTCTATGTCTTTTCTTCAAGTTAAAACATTTTATAGTGTTTTTTTTTTGCTAAGAGTAACACTATTGAAACCTTCTTTGGTGGTTGCAAGATCTAAAGCACTACTCTCACGGTAGACTAGACTAATGATGACAAGGAGATTAAGGTTCAAATCTCGGATGTATTGAGGGTGGTTTTTCCAAAATGGTTTTCCACTCTTCCTCCACACAAATGCAGGTACACTTCCTATAATATAACCTTTCTAGTCCATAAAACCATTAGCGTAGCTAGTACCATACATAAGTGGTGTGGATCCTGAACGAAAAGTAAGACATGGTGCTAAAAAAACAATTTTACATAGACAAATAGTCCTTATTTTACTTTAGATAATTAACTATGTCAAAAAATGTTGTAAATTACACATTTAAGTAGAATCAAATAGCCAAAGCTATTATTATGCATTTTAGTGGGGATTACTCCATCTAGATATCATTTTTTGATTTTCAGAATACGACATTTAAATAGGCCGTTAACACATGCTACAAGCAAGAAAAATCTAAAACAACCTTATCAATAGGGATCTGAAAGTTTGAGAAATAGGCATAGTTTGATATTAGAACACTTTGTTTTTTTGCTGACATTGAATGCTAGATTTAGTTTAATCTAATCTAAAACCAATCCCTCTAAGAATTAAGTTTCTAATTTTTGGCCCTTTTATATTAAACTACCTACTTAAGATATATTTTAATTCATTGTCAGTTTGTGTTGCAGATTTCTCTTATGTTAGCTCTTTCAAATCATTTGTACAAATTTTAAATGTTTAATAAAAAGAATTAAATTGTTTCTTTTTGCCTAGCCTACAGACAAGGTACACACCAGACCCACACCCTCTAGGTTAAAATGGCTCCGCTTATTGGGAGAGCTTGAGTCCTTCAACACTGGGATTGCTACGTTAACTTCCAAGTGACAATATAACTATCAAGCAGGCATTTTTAAAAACAGTTCACTTTAAATATGGTTTTGCTATTGAATGATAACAATCACCTTCTAGTGAAAATAAAGTGGCTTTCACAAAGCCAGTTTCAAGTAGCGGCCCTAGCCCCCCTTCCTATGAACCAACCTCCCAGCTGAGCCAAAACAGACTGCAAATTACAAAGAAAAAACAAAATATAATTGAATTCTTTTGTTCAAGCGAATGCTTGCAAATTGTCTAGTTGTAGAAAATCTCCAATTAATAATAATAGTAATAATAATAATATTTAGCACCGCGTCTTACTAACCGTTCGGGTTATACACTTTAAGTACTAATTACGCTAATGGATTAGGAATTGGGAAGGTTGAATAAGAGGAAATGAACCCACATTTGCGTGGAGGGAGAGTGGAAAACCATTTAGGAAAAACCACCCCCAGTTCACCTGACCGAGATTCGAACCTTGATCTCCCCATCCTCAGCAGTCGAGCTCAACATGACAAGCGCGTTAGCCAACTACGCCACCGAGGCGGGTTAATCTCCAATTATTGTCCACTAGTTACTTGTCTGCAAAGGTTTATTCATTGAAAGGGGGTAAAGGGGTAGGTTGGAGAGTAGGAGGCGAGATTGCTGACACCTGAAATATTGTGTTCAGGTGAACTATTTGAAAATGGGTTTTTTCACTTGGAAGCGCTCTTATCACTGAGGACTGCAACTAGCACTCCCCAATGTCCAAGAACTCAACCTGGCTCAAGGAGCTCAGCGGATCTCCCGCAAGTCTGATTGTGTGGTGTTTCCTTGTTTGTGGCCTAGTATTAAGCTAACTTTAAAGTACAAACTTTTATTGGTGGTTGCACGGTCAAAGGTGTAACTATCCCAATAAACTGTAATCTCTGTCGAGTGTACTGTGGCTAGTTTAACCAAATGGTTTTGCACCCTTTAAGCAAATACAGGTTCATTTCCTCAAACTTCTAACTCCTTCATCCCTCCAGTTTAGTGAAATTAAATATGAATAATGGTGGTTTCTAACAGCTTTAAAGATTATAAAATGTTTTCACATGTTCACACCTTGACTCATTCCTTATTTGAGCATATAATGAGCTTGAATAGTTAATTGCTAAAAGCATTGGCATGCATAACAAAATATTGTGACTATTTATGTCTCAAGAGTATAGCCTACTATTTTTCCAACTGAATTAGAGTAATCTTGATGACAGTGCTCAACTGGTTCTGTGAATGTAATGTTAAAAATTTATTAGATTTTCTTTCTATTGTCAGCCAGAAAACGAATTCTTCTCCAAGTATGAAACATTGAAAACTAATCTCAGGCAGCAAAGAGAGTTTTACTACCAGCGCTATAACTGCCAAAGACCAGAGGAATCTCCTGATTACAATAACACCTCTGAAGATGCGACAGGTAAGTGGACTCAGGTATGAGTTGATAAAAGAGGGGTGAAATGCACTGGTGGGCATGCCTAAAAAATTGTTATTCTCGTCTCTAGTCTAATTTGATTCTGGTGGAGAGGTCAGTGTAAATACCGGCCTAGTATATTTAGGTGTTTTATTTCCTCCAACTCCAACTGTTAGACCACTGTAATGCACTTTATTTCACTTAAAATTCTACCGTCCTCATCCCTCCACATTAAAATCAAAAAGTTAATCAGATAGCCTTGATTGATACTGAATTTTAAGAGAAAATTTGTCTAGAAGAAAACATTCTAAGCTACTTGAAAACATTTAAAAAATTTCAGTATGTCTACTAACGAGGTTTATTAAAATTTAAAGAAAAAGTTCATTGGAATGAACTTCAACTTAAAATAGCTTATATTTAAAATTAGTGAATGGTGACACTCACAATCTGCATTAAACTAAAGCTCCATATCTACACTTTAATAGGCTACAAAATAAATCTTTAAAAACACGTCACTAAATAAATCAATAAAAGAGCCTCACCAAATATTATTTTTCTCTAATTTAAAGCTTGATGTTAAAATTAAATCTATCTCTTTTATATATATATATTGTGTATGCAGATAACGAGTTAGAGGACGTCTCCAGTGGAAGCTTTGCAGAACCTCCAGCTAAAGACTTGTCATGGTGGCCAAGCAGGTGTGTGCATTCATTAAGTTGAGGATGTCAGAGACATGAGAAAAGGTAATTGTTTTTACAGTTTTAATATTGAAACTTTTCTTGGTCAAAATAAATCAAATATTGCTTCAGTACAAACATAAGAGCTAGATTTTCTTCATATTATGACCTCAACAGTTGTTGACTGTCAAGAGTTTCCTGTAATTTAATGATCTCTTTTTCTCTTAATTTAAAAGGTTTGGTCATCTAATGTGTCTATGCTCATGACAGATATTTAAGAACTTTGATAAAACCATGGAAGAAAATTAAACTTTGTATTTTTACTGAAGCAATATTTTATTTATTTTGGCTGAAAAAATGTTTTGCTATAAAAATTGCTAAAACACTGGTCTTTTCTCATGTTCTCTACATCAGCATCTTGAATACTAAACTTTACCAATAGTTTTTATATCTCTATCGTTTATGGAAAGCCAAATTAATTTAAAATTGTGTGGAATTAATTCACTGAAAGAAAAGTAACATTATACATTTCAAAGCGCCAAAGTAAATTAAACTTGAGTTTTGAAACTTGTTGGGGCTTTTTCTATCAAAAGAGATGTCACCATGATGGCTTGGAAATGTATAATAAGACAATGTAGAAACGCTTTACAGTAGTGTAAAGTAAGTAATAATAATAAAATCAAAAACAAATGAACACTTACTTGCTTCGGTGATCGTAGGGTTTAAGGCGTCACTCTTACAATAGACTAGAGGGGAAGATCATAGTTTTAATCCTAGTCAAATGTACTGAAGCTAGGTGACCTGGCGGTCTAGGGGTAAGATGTCAGACTTCTATGCTGGCGGCCGGGGTTCGATCCTTGGTCCCGGCAAAGATTTATTTGATTACCAAACCCTTCCTTCACCTGTGACAAGACATCTTGTGAATGTGAGGAATGCCAGGTCTCCACCGTGGTTCGGATTCCACGTTAAACTGTAGGTCCTTCATTTCATCTCACAATCACCCTACCATTACACATTAGCTTAAGTGCGTATAACCCGAACGGGTAGTAAGACGCGGTGCTAATAATAATAATAATAATAATAATAATATTGAAGCTAGTTTTTTTCAAAATGGTTTATCACTCTACCTCCACTGAATTCGACCTTAATCATCCTTAACCCATCAGTGTAATTAGTACATTTGCATATAACCCGGACAGGGAGTAAGACACGGCGCTAAAAAAAAATTGCACAGCTATTTCTCACATGTTTAAAATATTAACAGTTAAATTAATAATGACTGCCTATCTGGTCTAGTGGTCAGATTTCCTGGATACAGATCCAGAGGTCCTGGTTTCATTTCCCGTGTCAAGCTACGTGAAATGTCGAGTTTCTGAGACTACTGTAAACTGTAATAGTAATATTAATAATCAAAAAACACAAAATTAGTGTGACGAGCTTAAATATGATTGAAATTAAAGTATTGTGTCCAATTTTCGACAGTCCTAAGGAACTTGGTAAACTCCTTTTACCGACAAAAGGTAGGACTTAAAATCTATAATATTTGGAAAAGAGCCTTTTTTTTGTGTGTGATACATCTAAATTGTTATAACAAAACATCGAAAAAATTTGTAAAATGGCTTAGATTCCTGCTATACCACACTAATATATACTGTTTCTTTTTTCAGTACCATAATAAGTACCTAAACCTTTTCTGATAACCTAAAGCCAAATAAAACACAAGCTACACCACCAAATTTGATACTCTTAGAAATATATTAATGCAACCAAAATCTTTAATGTTACGTTTGTACTTTTGTCAATGTTTTTGTAACAAAAATAGGAAATTACCTGCTAAACAGCTGTCGATAAAAGGCAGAGTTCTATTCCTATTTAGTTATATTTGATATTTGCCATGAGATGAAAATAAAACTCAAATTTTCCCTCTTATGAAAATATTTGTAGAGTGCTGTAATATATATTTAGTTTAGAGAATGCAATAAACCCCAAAACAGTTGATATTAAAAATGAAATAAGAGTAGCTAAATGGTGTTTGTCAAATGTAGAGTAAAAAATATTCATGATCCATTGTGTATAGCAATGTAAATGATATTATATTTTATTACTATACAATGGGTGCTAGTTCAAGCTATTAGTATATTTTCCTAACTTAAATCAACCAAAGGCTAAACACATCAACCAGATGTCAGATCTCTTCATAATTTTGAGAATGACAATGATAAACGTTCAGCCCTTGTTAAAATTTGATAGATGTTCTACCAACTGAGTCAAGATTATGGATTGTATGGATCTTCTTGTTATAGAAATACTTATATCATTAAAAAATCTATATAGCCTAATTTATTTCCATAATGCGATGACTAAAGTTTTTATGTTAATTTTGCATAATGAAAAAATGAGTAAACTTATAAAAAAAATTAAAAAATTTACACCTTATATTTTGCTTATATAGCTCTGGTCCACCATCGAAAGAAAATGAAACCTGGGACGGATCTGATAGTTCTGATGACAGTTTCGACCCTCACCGGGAACCTAGTAAGTTGCATTAAATGTCTGGTCTTTAAAATTATTTCATTACATTTATTGTACTAAAATGCAATGGCTAAAATACAAGAACTCTCCCATTTGCCTTGTTGTATCCCAATAGTGACGAGTTAAATCATTGCCCTTTGGAGTGCTACTGTGAACTAAATGATCTTAAGCTATTGTAGAATCAGCTTCTTTAATATATATATATATATATATTGTTTAAATTAATATAGGTGGGTAGCCAAACAATCCTGTAAATAGACAGGAAAGAGCGATGGCAGATATCCTTGGACTTGGGATGAATGTCTTTCAATTATGACAGTGCCACCTTTTTTATATACCATCATTTAATATTTTTTTTATCTTGTATGGCCTTCATATTGATAAGTTTTTATTGAGGAATAATTTTTTTGAGGCTAGTCTGTTGAATTGTTGAGCTTTTTTTTAGGACTTGAACCAAAAACTTTATTAATTCTGGTTCCAGTTAAAGAAAAATAAATGTTCTTGATCTTTTTGATTATTAATTAGGTTCTGGTTCCAGTGCTTTTAAATTTTTATTCAATAGCTATACTACCATAATAAAATTTCTAAATAGAAAATTGAATTAAAATATAATTTACAACAAAATAGAAGTTATTTACAAAAAAATATAAAGCGATATAATTCATAAGTTAAATAATTGCACAATTTATTTGTCATTTGAACAGTAGATTGTTAATGTATTTTTGTTTATACCACATCTCTTAAGAAACATTTATATATTTTTTTTATTCACACCACATCTCTTAAGAAAAATAAAGCTATGCATAATCTTTCAAAATAGTTTCACTCGGAAAAACATAAACTAATTTAACTATGTAATGCTAGTTTGATCAAACCAGCTCATTTCTATAATTGAAGTCCTTAATTTGTAGCCACACCATATTGAGTAAATTATTTTGCAATGCTACAATATATATTTTTATATAATTTACCTTAATAACCCTTCTTATGTGAAATTGTATGTCAATGTTTCTGTCATATTTAAAGAAATTCCCCACTGGTAATTTAATCCCTATATTAAATTATTTAAACAATTAGTTACTGATCACACAAACATTCACTTCTGCACTGCACACATTGAACCCTCTATTTGGACTACTTCTAACTTTATATTTTAGGACAGAGAGTGAGAATATTTACATTTCGTGACTCTCCATAGCCTCCAACCTGCTTTTTACTCCCCCCTGTAAACTGGCTGGCCAACAACCACATAAATGGAAAAACACTTTTGAATTAATTTCTTCATATTTAGCTAAGACTGGAGTAGTTCTCTTTTCCTAATACTCCCACCTCTTAGACGGGTCTAATGTCACTCAAAGCTAAATACATATTCCTAAACCCTTGGCCTAAAGAGTAAATTGAGAAAGCCCTACAAAATGTGACAATAATCATTCCTCAAGAATTCACTAGTGCTAATTGCTCATTGACACTTTTGCATTATATTTGGAAGAAGGTACAAGAAAGGTGGATAAAAACATATTAAAAGGAACGAACACAATATGGCTTTTACAATGAAAAGAAGAACACAGTTCACACTTTACATTGCTGGCAATGGACAAAGAGGTAATGGTTGCCCCTTAAAGAAAATTGATCGCCACCTCCCAATCCCCTGACCTAGGTTTCATTGAGTTCCGATAGAATGAAACCTTGGTCGGGGGATTGGGCGGTGATAATCAATTTTCTTTTAAGAGACAACAATTACCTCTTTGTCCATTGACAGCAATGTAAAGTGTGAACTGTGTTCTTCTTTTCATTGTAAAAGCCATATTGTGTTCGTCCTTTTTATATGTTTTTATCCACCTTTCCTGTACCTTCTTCCAAATATAATGCAATTGCCTCATCAAGGGAAAATAGGTTTTCCTTATTGAGATTCATTGACACTTTTATCATCCTCTTGGTAGATAAATAATACATCATACCTCATAAATACCTGAGAAAAGGGAAAATAGAATATTTCAAAATAAAATACAGTTAAAGAAAGAAGGACATTACATGCAATTATAAAAAAATAGTTTAGCTCAAATTAGGAGGGATAGCCAGCACACATACCTTAGTAATACTGGAGTAGACATTGTTTGGATAGATAACTAAAAAACACACAGACACATGTTTAAACACAAGCTTTCACTATCACAAACAGCTTCATCAGGTTGAGAGATTAGACTGATGCGCTTGGTTAAACTGCAAGGTTGACTGCCAACAGCTGATTGATTTTTGTAATTTAACTATATAGATGGCAACACTTGGATTAAATTAATAAAAATACAAAACATTGTGTTAGATTAAAAAAATTTAAAAAATTAGTGTGTTGGTAGGAAGGAGAAGAATTCACCTAAAGTTGAGGTTAGAGGCCTATCTGGAATTGGTGATATACTGATGGGCCACTTCCCATATCCTTAGTTGTGAAGGGTTGCAGGTGTCTTTATTGAGGCATTTGAGCACCATGGGGGTGTAACATGAGGCGTGTTTTTTTAAGTAAGTACAGTCTTGATCTAGCGCCTAGTGGCTACCACTTGTTCCTGCATTTAAAAAAGCATCTTGGTGGTCAGTGCCACGACGATGATGATGACCTCAAAATGGCCATATTGCAGTGATTATCAAATCAGGTGGCAGGTTTCTATGAGGATGGAATTCAAAAGCTGGTTGTACTGTACAAGTACCTTAATATTGGTGGAAATTATATTGAAAAGTAGATTAAAGTACAGGCTTTCATGTAAAAATAAAATTGATTAAAAAAAAGTACACTTGTGTGTTTTTAATTTCAAAACGGTACTTACTTTTAAAAAAACACCCCTCGCGCATGTGTGTATATATATATATATATATATATATATATTTTTTTTTTGTTCCATGTTTTGTAATTTGTTCTTCCTACTAAGTTTTATGGTTTAATGTACACTTTCTATTTGACTTAATGTGGTATAAGCTAGTTGTAATACAGGCGTCAAACAATACTGGATATATATTTTATTTTTGATAATGTAAATATGTAAATACACTAATTGAATTTTGAATCAAATTCTAGAAAAATACTAAGCCACTTCTCATTGAGTGAAATGTTGGCTACAGCAATTTACATAAACATTTTGAAACCCTTAATATTTATAATTTATTTATAGTTTAACTGCCCCTTTAATACCCCCTTCTGGTTTGTCTTGTTTGCTACATAGGTAGTTGACATTATACTTCATTCACGGTAGGAGTTTACCTCTGAAAGGTCTTTTTTCCTACCAATATCCTACTATATAATAGATTTATGGTAGGGAAAAAGGCCTTTCAGAGGTAAACTCCTACCGTGAACGAACTTTACATATAGATGGCCTTGCAGTGGGGTTGTTTGTATTCCTTGGCTCTTCTTAACCTCTACCCTAACCCCCTCACCCCTCCTCTAATGCTAGGGAAATAAATAAATGACTTTGTTTTGAATACACTAGCATTCTAATGGCACAGTACTACCAACTTTGTTCTTTACTTCACCCTTTCCTCTCATTCACCCCTCACCCCCCCTCCCAAAACAAAAATACATTTCTCAAGCTTGGCTGATGTGATTTGTTTATTTTGTTACCTTTGTGGATAAGAAGAAATGAGAGGGAAAACTTATTTTAAGGATGATCGGTTGGACAGTACAGTGTTTACACAGATTGGCTGTAGCTCCAAAGGGTGGATTGTGATTAAAAAAAAAGTCAAACTAAGTATTTAAAAAAAAAGTATTAAAATCGCAAATTTTCAAATATCCTTAATGATTTAAGAGTCCCATCCTTTGTGTGTATGTGTGTGTGTGTGTGTGTGTGTGTGTGTGTATGTGCTTGTGTGCATGCACATGCTACATGCCATATCAATTTGTGTCTTTCTAACTAAAAAAGTTGAAACTCAAAACCCTGTAAAAGACAAATTAAAAAAAAATTCTTTTATGTGCACAATGTCAAATTATATTGTAGGAATTAAATGTTATTTTAATCACAGCCATTCTTGTTCAAACCAGAGGGTTTTAAGTATTGTCTTATTCTTAAATCCACCAATAGAACATATGTGAACAAAATACTGGTTAGGTAAATATTGATGTGTGGCTGATGTTCTTTCAATTATCCCTCACTTTTGGCTTTGATGATAAATGTGTAAGCTAAATATAAACTTATGAAAGAGAAAATTCCAAAAAACTTTCTTACTAAACCAAAATTGCTCAGGCTAGAATTAAAGAAAATTTATTTTCCAAGTTTTAGTTTTGGTTTACTAATAGTGTGCGAATCTTCGAAAAATCTAAGACTGAGTCGAAGGTCAAATCTCCTTCAGCTCCGACTTCGACTTCGACATTTACAATAACCTTCGCATGTCCAAAAAAATTTGAAGGAAGGATAAGACTTCGATAAATTAGCAAATGATTTAATTTGATCTTACTAAATATTACATATTTTAATATTTGATTCTGACAAGACGTGTATTAATCACAACTTGTGAATGTGTGGAATGCCAGGCCTCCATTGTGGTTCGGATTCCACATTAAACTGTAGGTCCTCCATTTCATCTCACAATCACCCTACCATTATACATTAGCGAAAGTGTGTATAACCCAAAAGGGTAGTAAGACGTGGTGATGATAATAATAATAATAATAATGATGATGATGATGATAATTCAATTTCAATTTCCTTTATTATAGTGCTGGCCAACAGTTGTTAGACCTATAACAGGTCAGCACTGAAAAGTACACAAGTACCATACAGATACATATATTTACACAAGGAAATAAGATAAACAAAAATGGCTAAATAATGTTATAATGATTAATAGTTAACAAAAAAAAAGTAATTAATAATGATAATAAAATAATAGCATAAATAACAAAAAACTAAAGAGTGGTTAAAAGCAGTAACAATAGGCCTATGCAAAATATAACTCAGAATATTGTAAAATGTAGATATTATAGGCAGAACCTCTTAGTGATAAATTATTGATATGGGATTTCCTTAAATAACTTTCTGAGTTTAGCTTTTCTTTTATGATAAAAGTCGAATTCGACAAATCTAGAATTGGCACTATGGATACAACGACCTATAGGACTTACCTTATAAGAGCTATTGAGAAAAAATAATTTTGGATTACGAGAAGCTCGAGAAGAATATGAATGCCTACATGATCAAGGGCAAATTCACAATAAATTTTGCTATTGAATATATTTTTTTAAAAAAGGGCATCACAATAAAGTCTACGCGAGAAGAGAGTTTGGAGCCCTAAGAGGTTTTGAATTCTGTCATAATCATAATAAATCCGGTTACCAAAGTATTTATCATAGCACACAGCAACATATTTTCTTTGAACGTTTTCGAACCTAAGAGAGTCAGTTAAGGTAATGGAATTCCAAGCAACAGTAGCATATTCAATGTTAGATATAACCAGGGCATAGTACAGACATAAAAAACAGTCAACTTTTTTAAATGATGATGTAATAAATTTAATAAGTCCAAGTAATAATAATAATATTTGATCATTTTAAAACCACTACTAAGCAGAATTTTAACACAGACTAGTAATTTAACTACCATAATGTAAGCATGGATCAAAAGCGGCTTAGTAAATGTTAATATATATACTATATACTGTAAATACTATCATCAACATAATTATGTAAAAAATAAAAATACATATAAAGAAAAAAACACTAAGGTCACTGGTATGAATCAGAGAAATAGCTTTAGTTGTGCTATTATCCCAGCTTGCGTTTAGTGTTTAGTCCTTAATATTCCATCTCTTTGGAATTATCTGTGACAAATTTACAAGTGCATTTTGTCATGGAAGTTTTTCATTGCTTCTTTGCATTTTCTTTACCATTCAAAATGGCCGATACAGAAAGTGGGAAATGGAAACTGAATTTAATTTATAATTATTATCATAGAAATGCAGATAAAAAGACATACATATTTAAAATTTGCAAAATAATTTTATCAACTCCACGATATAAGTAATTATTAAAACTTTATTGATAATTTACTAAGCTTATCAGTAAGCCTCTGTGCATTAATTATTAATATAGGCCTTCGACTTTTCTTCACAAGTTTCTAGCTTTGCTTCGACTTTATATTTAAAAAGTGGCCTTCACACACCCCTATTGTTTACTATGAATAGAAGGATGCTATGCAAACTGTAGAAGTCGAATGGGAAAGTTTTAAGAACAATCTTGGGGGAGGACAAGTAATAAGAGGAAGTGGAAGGAGAGTAGGAGTGGAAGGGAAAGTTTGTGAGGAGCATGTTAGCTGTCACGAGGAGAAACAAGATTAGGAATGAAGTTTTCCGGGAAAGAATGGGGGTATAGGGAGTACAGGTAATAGTAGAGGAATCAAGACTTAAATGGTATGGGCATGTAATGAGGATGGAAAAAGAGAGGATTCCTAAGAAAATGTTGGAAGTGAAATATGTAGGAAAAAGACTGCAAGTGAGTTCAAGAAAGAGATTGGAGGGGCAGATAACAGGAAGTGTTCAAGTGAGAGGAGAAGAATTGGAGAAATTAAAGGAGAAAAACCTGTGGAAGTATAGAGGAAGATGGAGGCATTTTACTAAACTGACTTGGCCACAGGCTAGAAACAGTTGACGATTATGTTTAATAGAAGTGGTATTTTTTTTTGTAGTTACTTCTCATTGTCTAATTTTTTTTAACCTGTTGCCTCAAGTTTAATGCTTTACAAATAAATTTACCAACCAAGCCTTATATTTAAAGTTTTGATAGTAATTTTTTTGTTAAGTCATCATGAAGGTCTAATGTATGGTACATGTTATCTCACAGTGATCCAGCAAAAAATGTCAGTGTGGGACCCTATGTCCCAATCAGATCCTCACCTACATCGTAAAAACTTCTGTCCAGCCGACATGCACCAGAAGTCCATCCGGAGTAAGAAGAAAGTGACGTTACCAAACCCTGTTGAAGGTCAGTTTGAAGATGCTTGCTTCGATGACACAGATGCTAATCCCACCAACATACGTTTCTTGTTGAAAGATAATTTATAGCAGTTCCTGTTCTCGGCCAATATACACTTTGGTTTTGGAATAAAGGTTTGAATATTGTTACAATGTGTTTATCAGAAAAATGTATAGTTTATTTTGAGTATACAAGCATGGGCCATTTGTGAGCTGCCGCCAAGGTAAGCAAGGCTTGATTGGACTCTACTGGTAAGTGGTTCTAATGAATGGTTAATTGGCAGGAACAGTTTATTAGTACAGTCCTGTCAACAATCTACGAACCATGCCTGAACACCCTGACAAACCTTAAACATTAACAATTATATGGAATAAGAGACATGAAAGAGGGATAGGAACAAATAAAAGGAATGAGCGCAAATGACTTTTACAATAAAAAGAAATACACAGTTCACATTTAGTATTGCTGATACTAGACAAAGAGGTAATGATTATCTTTTTTCCTACTTAAAAAAATTTAATGACACTATTTTTATGTTAGCTAAATTAAATATAAAGTCTGAGACTTTTGACTACTTTTAATTTGTATTTTAAAGATAATTGGTGCAAAAATGTTGTGATAGCCCCATAATGAATGGTTGCGTGTGTAAAATTTTGGCATGCTCAGTAGGAAGATTGATTTATTTTTAAAACATTTGACTTTTTTAGATGTCTAATGAAACAAAGTACATAATATTTGAAAATAAATTAAAACTTTTAGATGTAGTAGGCTAGAAATTTATTTATCAAGTCAGCTAATTTTCATATCTTCTTTGCTTGGACACCCTAAATAATCCGACATGTGCCAAAGTTTTGTAAACGACATCTTAGCTCACTACATCTGTAGGTAATTAAATTGACTGCAAAAGGATTAATTTTTTTACTCTTTAACAACAGGTTGCAAGTTATAGCTTGTTTTTTACCTTCAAAATTAAGAGATTTTCTCAGAATGTTTATAAATTAAGGACAAATAACTATAGCACCCTCAGATTCACCAGGAACATTTCACAACAACATGACATATTCTTGGATCAAAACAAGGGGAAAATGGCGCTAAACGACCATTTTAAATTAAGCATTGAATGGAGGATAGAAGGGCAAGGCCTGCACATTTACCAGAAAACTTTACTTTACTTCACATTTATTAATGTTTCCCGGTCGTGGCCTGTGTCAGTTTTTTATTCAAGATAAAACTGTAGGCCTTAAAGTTCACAATTAAAACACAACACATAATCATGAAATTTTCAAATTACATCAGGTTCATTCTTCAGCAGAAGAAAGTAAAGCACCAGCTGGACTATGGTAGCATGAGCAGCTAGAGGTAGCTTATGGTCACTTAGATACTGTTGATGCCAGTTTGTTGGTATTCTTGGGTTTGGAACTGAACCTTCATGAGGTAAACAAACACCAAAACCACCAACCATCAACACTACCCCCATTTCCAAGCATCCATCCTCTTCGTGTAAAACATTCTCCACCCTAGAGCTTAGCTACCAGAACCAAACTTATATGTTCTGTAGAAGAATACCTTAACAAGCAATGTCAACACCTCTTCAAGTTTTCCACAGTCAGAGGACACCCTAAACACATAGTTAAGTTAAATAAACAGAACCCTATCCAATAAAGAACCTATCAAGAAACAATCTTCTTGTGACATATCGTTCACCACCCAGTTTAATGAAGGGTTAGATAAACTCGAATTTATGGTGAACACAGGCTACAATATTCTAGCCTCATCACCTCTCACACAAAATTTTCTCAATAACGCTCCAAGAATTGCATTCAAACGCTCTCACTAATCTCCACCACACTCTTATTTACCTTAAATTGCCCAACCCAGCCACAAACAACAAACAACATCAGGCCAAAGATTCCTGCCCTTGCAACAAACCAAGATGCAGTACCAGGAAAATTCACCTACCTTCCATCTCATTCAACAGCAGACTAACACAAATGGACTGACTACCCCATGAAAGGCCACTAAGACTGCTCCACAGAAAATCATAACAGCTACATTGCAATTATTGCATTGCTAGATACATATGCCTCACTACAGGGGAACCCAGACAACCAATGAATGGTCATCATTTTGACACTAACCACAATGACCCTGGCAAATCAGTAGCACTTTATGCCCAAACACTTAATTCAGATTTTGACTTGAGCTATTGTAGTACTAGAGCTATACAAGCCCTCCCCAATAGCTGCAATGCTTCCCAGCTTCTTAGGTAGCAGATTGCTCACCAATATATTAGGGAGGGTCAGGCAGCAAATATTTGTATCGGGTGGGCATTACAAAATTAAACTTGGGCAGGCATTTAATTTTACAAACAACTTGGTCACAGGCCTATAAAATTTCAAATTATAAGTTTAACAGTCTAATTTAATTTTTTTTAAAGATATAAACAACTTTGTCACAGGCTTATTAAATTTCAAATTACAAGTTAAAACATTCACAAAATGCAAAATGGCTGTTTCATATCTAATGTTCATTTTATGTGTACTTTTATATTTATATCCTAACAAATCTGGCTAGTAATAATAAATTAAAATGTAACTTAAACTAATTTAAATTAAGTTTTCGCAAGCATAGGGCCTAAAAATCTCAATGTGGAAATGTTGGGTTTGGTATGTTGTTGATATTGAGGGAGAAAATTAAATCATAGGAATCTTGATTTCGTAATGTTGTAGACTTGTAACCTTTTAGAAACGTTATCGTAATTTTGTTGAAAGCAAACATAATAATTAATGAATTAATAAAAACTAATACTTACCTTTGTTTAATATTAGTTGAATTGAAATAATTCAACTATAAATATAATTTAAACACTAGTACTTTCAAAGTTTGACTTAAAGGTTAGTGCTAACATTGTATTATATACTTACCAAGTTAAACAATAATAAATTATTAAATCAAATAATTAAATAGAATATAAATACAACATTCTTTCCTTCTACCAATAGTAAATACACTAGTTTGAATAAACAACTACAGAATCTAAGCCTATACAATTTTTTGAATCAAGAAACAGGCAACAACAGAACCTAAATGAGCATGATCAACCTCTAGCCATGCTGACTTGGTCAAGTATGTGTTCTACTCTCTTCTGATGAAAAAAGGAGACCTATGTACCCTGAAAATTACATAATTACATTTTTTGATTCTAAACTTTGAGGCCTACATTTTTCTGGTAAGTGTGTAAGCCCTGCCTTTCTATCCTCCTTTCACTTATAATCTAATAAAGCCGTTTGGGTCCATTTTTCCTTTTTGACAAATAAATATGTAATTTTAAAAACCATAATTTATCTTTATGGGATTGAAACCAGCAAAGGCTCATAACTACAGTAGAGCGTCGGAAATCCGGACGTCAAAAATCCGGAGCGTCGCAAATCCGAATCGGTGGTGAGAGCAGGTAGGGGAGGCTCTCTTTGGTCACGTGCTCGGCTCAGTTCTGTGCTATCATTTACAAACTTTACAGCAGTGGTATAGTTGCCTTGTGACGTTTTAGTGTGCGAGTTAAAACGGTACATATTTTTACTTTGTTAATCATGTCATCATTATCAAATAAAAGGAAACATACATTTTTATCTATAGAGGATAAGTTAGAAATTCTATGAAGACTGTCTAAAGGGGAAAGTGGTGCAGCTCTCGCTAAAATATATGGTGTGGGAATTTCAACCACTAGTGACATTAAAGCAAAGAAAGACAGTTTGAAACATTTTGATTCAAAACTAGATTCTGAAGAAGGCTCACAGAAAATAAAAACCACACATATACGTATGTATACAGTTATTGAAAGCATATTTGAAAATCTGGACAATTCAGTAATCCGGATGGGTCCCGGTCCCGATCGATCCGGATTAACGACGCTCCACTGTATTTAGCTTTGCATGGCTATTATGAGGCCCATGTATTGTGCTTGAAATATTTGCAAACTATTTTTGATTGTCATGCTAATTATATATTTTTTGCTTCCTCAACATTCAATTTATTATGAAATGTAGTAAACTTACCCTGACACCATTTTATAATTTATTTGCTACTATATTGCAGCATTTACCAAACTTTTTGGTCTTTTTTTATATATATTTATTTAATTTTAATCATCAATAACATGATAAATAATTAAACCATTACTTATCAAACAATGCTTTTTTTTCATAACATTTTTTTAAATGACAACAGTAGTGTTGTTTAACATTTTTGCAAAGCTATTTAATTTCTGGCTTAATAGGGGACAGCTGGATTCACATGTCTGCTCCCGCATCCATTCTGTAGAAATTCTTGTTTTGGTTGAAGTGTGTGGAGAAAATTCATTCCTGCAAAATTTATAAACTCTTGGGAGACTCCTAGGAATACACATTTAGAAACACTGCTATATTGTATTCACTTGGAGTATAAAAGCAAGGGTACATATCACTGAATGGCATCAAATAAGGGAGGCTTACAACATTTCAGGGCAGTTCAAGATAAAACTACTAAATACCAATCATATGAATTAAAAGATTTGAATGGTTCAAAATGTGTGTACTTGTATTCCTATAACTATACATAACACATGGTTATTTTATATCTTAGTTTAAATTGAATTTATTTCTGTACTATTTGATACCGATATCTAATAGCTTATCGAAGAAAAATATTTGAAATATGTTTTTGCTGCGTGATCTTTTTTATTAGAAATATTTATAAATCACAGAGTCAAACTGAAATATGCATCAATTCTGGTTCTTGTTTCGGTTCTCCAAACTAACATTTTAAGGTTTTGGTTATAGTTCCAGTTTGATAAAAATTAAAAGTTTGTTCTTTTTGGTTCTTAATTAGGTTTCAGTTCTTTATTTGCTTGTTTTAAATTACCCCAATATAAAAGTTATTTACAAAGGAATATCACAATTCATTAGCTAAATAATCATACTATTTATTTATCATTTGAACAATAGGCTGTCTTTTTATACTTTTGTCTATCATATCTTGAAACAATAAAAATAGGTATAATCATTCAAAATAGTTCTCATTTTCAAATTAATACCTAAAAACACTCTTTTTTTATTCATATTTAGAGTTGAAAAAATGTAAACAAATTGAATAACTAATGCTAGTTTGGTGCAGCCAAACCAGCTAATTACCATCTCAGTAAAGTTGTTTAAAATTAATTAAATAAAAGATAAATGTATGTGTTAATTATGCTTATGTATAAAAACATTATTTTAGGCTTGACTAATATCCTATTAAAATACATAGGATAATATTCATTTCATAACATATATCCAATTATTTAAACATCTAGTTATTAATCAAACAAAAAGTCACTTCTTCAATGCACACAATGAACACATTATCTGAATTACTTTTAACTTGAAATGTGAAAGTAGGGTGTGTAAAAATTTACAATTCTCATCTCTCCACTCCCCTTTTACTCCTACATATAAACTGGCCAGCAACATAAATGAGAAAACACTTATCATTTAATTTCATTGTATATACTTAGACTGGTTTGACAACATAGTTATAGACTATCTATGGTAGGAGAGGTGTTAGTGAGAGTACACAAATATGTTTATAATGTTGGAAATAAAATTATATTGGTTTTGCATAACTGTCTAACTTTAAGTATTAAATATGATTTACAAAATGTTATTTTACTAATATGATTAACACATTTTATTCTAAACTTGTGAATTATGTTAATATCACATGAAATTTGATTTTTATTGTGTGAACAGTAATTTGTGATGTACATAAAACAAAATTACAAAAATTGAACATTAATCTGTAATTTTACAGTAAATATTTTCATTAGCAAAGCTTTGTAATTGTCAAATCATGAATTTTACTTTAGAATTGCAGTCACAGCTTTTAAAATTTTGTGCACCCCTAATATTCATAATTTTCTAAAGGAAAATCATGTTATTGTGTGATCTTTGCCAACACTTGAACAATAAAATTTACAAATTAAAAAAACTAATTATGGGTGGTTCATAATACAAATGTTGGTCAATAGACAGTATTATGTGGGGTGTTTAAAAAATGACAAATGCTGTATAGTAATTCATGACAGGGTGAATTTTCTATTGCACCAACTGATCTCTTTCACTCATGGTTGGTTTTGTTATTTAAGTTGTGTGTAAGCTACACTTTGATAATTGCTGGTTAGGCATATTTACTAAATGCTTTCATACAGTGTAAAGTGTGCTTTTGACTACATGATTTAATTTTTCCTAGATATTGTATAATGTTTAACAATGAGGTGGCCCAATGAATACATAATTTTAATTGTATGTATGAAATAAAATGCATTGAGCAAACATTTTAATTGGAAATTGTATAAAGCCTTTACTAAGGCTACAACCAGAGGAGCAGTAAATGTTGCTTGAGGCGAATAAAAAATGACATTGGAATAATGCATCTAGTGTATTAAGGTATAGAGGGGTCAGAAACATTAATAAATGTCACTCAAGATGGAGTAAGATCTTGAAGGAGATGTCACTGCTCAAATATGTTGGAATCCATTTAAAGATCTACAAAAATTGCTGTCCAGTGGCAATAAATGTAGCTAAATGATATCTGTACTTACATTTTCATATGTTTTTACCCAAGCTTACAGCCGGATGGAGTAGTATTCCATAATCCTGAATAGAGTCACATTTTACACTCCCATCTGGCGATGTGCATATTTATAACAACTGTTATTTGTAATCGCACCTTAAGCAACATATACCGTATGTCTGGCTGTAGCTTAAGGGTCTGTTATTTCCTGTTTTTTTGCATTTGAGCTGAGTCTGAGAAGACTAAAAGTTGAGTAAATACTGTATTAACTTGTATCTGGTGCACATTGTATTTTATATATTCAATATAGGCTATTTCTATAGTGCACACCTAAAATACACCTACAAAATATTTTCCTTTTGATTGAAATTTATGTATAATTTATTACTGACATAAAAATTGCATCAAGACGACATTCTAATTCTTGCATGAGAAGTGCTCTTAATATTTATTCTTGATCAGCCATGTTGAAGTCTCCAAACTTATTTAAAAAATACTCGCTACTAGTTGTCGTCACAATATATTAACATCTGTGGCCACTGATGGCAGCAAGAAATCTCCAAAGCTTGTTTGAAGATAAAAAGTATTTATTGAAAGTTTGAAAATCTCATTTTAGTGGACATTTTTCTTTCAAGTTGTATCTTTACTACCACAATAGGTATTAGTGTGTAGGTTCATTTGTTTGTATATGACCTTGTCAAGGTTAATCTGTAATTAGCACCATCTTTTGCAGTGAATAATAACTATTTCAATATAAATTTATGTAATTTAATTCAGTTCTCTTAGTTATAAATTTTATTATGAATTATTTAACACAACGGTTTTATAAAGGACGCATATTTTAAGATCAATATGGCACATCGTGTACACTCTGACTTATGGATGAATATTTAAAGGAAAAACAGTGTGGCATACACAAGTAATTACAGTATTTCTTAGTTTAGTTATATTTATATGTACCGGTACCCCAAAATAAACTTGAAACCGAGATGACTCACACTACAAGTATAAAAGTCACCCAATAAACCATGCTTCCGTAACTTTAAGTAAATGAAGAGTAAATAATTTTATAGTGAGAGAAACTGACCTAATTGCTTATTGCTTACAAGACTTAATATAATCATTTAAATTAGATGTTTAATTAACTCCTCATTAAGTGATAAATTTTTATAAATAGCAGTCTTATAAATTTGATTGCTTCTTTAGTTTCTTGTGTTTATATTACTATGTACAAGTGACCTTGCAATATTTTATATCCATTAATTTTATTAAATTTTAATTATACTTTATTGTACACAAGGTAACTCAACAGTTTTTTATCTATTTTTAAGGAAATTATTAGTTAACAGTTGCTATACTTTTTATAGTATACACAAAACATTTGATCTAACCTAGAGTGAATTTTGTTTTTGTGGGTTTTATTTATACTAAGTATACTCGTGAGTACATAGATGAAAAAAAATACTACTTCTTATGTTTTCAAATAACTTTACATACAATACTGATAGCTAAACAGCTTCGGCTAGTTATCAACATCGCCAATCCCTTAGATTCTCAGACTTGAAATTAAACTCTCATTTAAGCTACAAAATAAGCTATCTTAAACAAGAGCTGCGCTCTTTGCTAAAGAAAATTATTTAAATTAGCTGAAAAAATCTAAACTGAACCAACTGATGGTGAGATTGTTTTAATTGCATTATTTAAAGTCCATTAACCACAGAAGTGGTAACTTAATTTAATTTTTTTAGATCCATTTCTGTTTCCATCCTGTGGCCTGGATCAGTTTTTTATTCAAGCCATATATTTTCCGCTACCGTCCTGCTAGGCCTGTCGTAGCTTCATATGACTTATAATCTACTTCTAGGACAAACACAACATCCAGTCCATGGCCATTAATTCATCACTATGAAATGGTAAATTCACATTTCGCCAATGATACATTTTTTGGCCATGCAGGGAATCGAACACAGGATTCTTAGCTCAGTAAACAGACATGCTACAGACTGAGCTAAGGTGTTGGATTGGGGGTAACTGATGGTTAGCTAAAGCTATCAGATATACTCTCATGTATCCATTCGCCAAACCATATGCTCCGCAAGACCATGTTTAGTTGCTGTCACTTTTGGCAGTCAAAACCTTGACAAGACACAATTTATTTTTAATATTTTATTTTTAGCATGGAAAACCACCTTAAAATACTTACCTCCTGCCTGATGAAGCTGTTTGGGACAATGAAGGTTATTGCTTATGAAAATATTATGTGTTCTTCTAAATTCCCAAGACAAGTAAAAACCCCTCCAAGATAACCTTGGCTATACTCTTTCAATCTCCTAACATATTTATTACTATTTATTAACTTGAAATGTTTAAAAATGAGGTGGTTCAATGGCTAAATAATTTTATAATAAAAGAAATTGATAAAAATAGAGAAAAAGGGAAAATAAACTAATAAGAGTATATTTGGTGAATAAAGCCCACCTAGGTAAAGAGGAAAAATATGGGAAGAATCCAATGCACAAAGTTGAGATCTTCTTCCTTTCTTCGGTCTTCTATAGTAGAAGTAGTCGTTACACACACACACATTTTAACACAAATAGAATAATATTTCAGCATTGTTGCCTTCATCAAACACAAAGAAAGACTCAAAAACCTTACCTTAATTATTTATTACTCTTTATAAGATAAAATATTGGATCTGAATTTTCAAGAGAATGTCAAATGCATTTTATTTTGTGTGCTCTCTTTTATAATTCTTAATATCAAATACACTAGTTCCTATTGCATGTACAAAGATTAGTTTTATTGCTAGAGTAAGTCTTAAAAGTACAAAATACTTTATCTATTAATAATCCACTTGTATTGAGCAAAATGACTAAATAATTAGTAGGGGTGTGTGAAGCTTCGAAAATTCAACTTGGCTTCAAAACAAACATCAGACTCGGCTTCGATTTGAAAAATATTCTGGCTTCGAACCTTTGCCAATAAAATTATTGACAGCTAAAATACTCAATTTATGTTTATATACTGCCATTCTGAGCTGTTTTATACATTGCAAATTAATATTCATATGGAAAAAATCATAAGTAAATGAAATGCATATTATGATAATAGGTTGATTTATCAGATTGGAACAAAATATTAAAAACAATAAATTTGCAATAAAACATTTTACAAGTAATTTTAGTGCATAATTTAATTTAAATAAGCAAAATATAATATTTTTTCAAAGTAAAACAACAAATTTTTTTCGGACTTTGATTCGGCTTCGAGAATATTCAATTCAAGTTAGCTTCGAATTGGAAAAATGGACTTTGCACACCCCTAATAATTAGTATGTGAGTAACTCCAGCCCATGAATAGTGAATTTTATTAGTTTTTTTGCATAGTTTGTATACCTCAAGAAAGGTTTTATACATGTGTGAAATAGAAATAGAACAGAAATAAAATCACACTTTTGTGAATTTATTAATCAAAATCATATCAAATGTGAAATGTTTTAGTAAAATAAATCATAGGTAATCTTTGTTATCATGGGCTTTAAGATCTAAGGGTTGAATGTTGCTATAAACAAATTTGTATATCAATCAAGGTAAGGAATTTATATTCACCGACCACAAAAGGTTAACCCTCGAGTGAGCATACTGGTATATTTAACAAGAGAAGGCACGGTACTTTATAGCATAGTCACTTTCCAATTGTATAAATGAAATAATCGGTTTTGTTATGTTTTATTTTAATTAAAATCGATCCAAACAAATCCAACTTTATATAATCAAACTAATTGATGAGTAAGTACATGAAAAATTCACATTTGCAATGATGTGAATTTTTATGTGAATTCTGTTTTCACATGAACAACACAAATTTAAGCTTTTTTCTAAATAAACACAATTTATTTGTAACTGTGCAAATACCATGTCATGCAATATAATTTTCAACATTGTAACACAGGCGAAAGTGCTTTGCCGGGGCTGCTGCTTATATGAATAGTATCAATTTTTGCAGATTTTAAATGTATTAAATGGATCTTAGGATGGATATATGAGTATTTTCATGGACTTAGTTTTTTTTAGATTAACATTAAAAATGGCGATTTCTACTTTTACCCATTATGATACTTAAATTTCGATTTCAATGAATTGATTATTAGTTTTCAGTCTTTAAAAGATTTCACGCTAGGTCCAAGCAATGGCATTAATATATATGGCCTTTGCCACAGGCAGTTATGTTTGGCAAAATTATATATTCTTTATTTTTATTCCCTTTTTCTTATTTGATAGTAGTTTAGTCCTTTGACGACATGTTTTGGTAGTATTATTGTTTGGTCTAAACATAAATTGATAATTGATTATTTCAATTTTGCTATTTGTAAAACTCAAAGGTATCAACTCAAACTCAAATGATATTGTGATGTCAAGTTTGACATTACTGACTGTGCAATCTTTTGTAACTTACTTATATTTGATTTTTCTCTGAATATTCTAATCATCAGCATCAACTGTTTCCAGCCTATAGCCACATCACATACGATACAAACATAATTTCAGGGTGCATTTTGGCCTACTTTTCCTACTTTTTGACCTCCAGAAGAAATAAATCGTTTGGTTGTAGAGATTGAGGTGTGGATTTTTTACTATTTTCATATCCCTATCGAGAATTAAGCCTATTGCCCTTACTTCAATAATTACTTGATCAAATATGTGGTAGTTCATGCACCAAGAATGAGTTTGTTTCAAATTACTTTAATTTTCAGACAAATAATTAAATAGATTTGATTCCAACTACACCATTCGATAGTCAAGGTTACACTGAAGGAGAAAAAAATAACACTTTCTTTGGGCATCCGATAGTGTTACCACACTTACAAATATAAGATTTGGGTACTTTATATGATTATTTATTATTTAGCACCGCGTCTTACTACCCGTTCGGGTTATACGCTTGGGTACTTTATAGTTCAACGCATCTGCTCAAGGCTTAATACTTTATACAAAACCATTACATAAAAAAGACAGTTTACTGAATCATAGCTAAGCTAACTTTTATATCATGTTTAAACTTCAAACAACTTCACTGCGTCAGCCTACAATCAAGCATACCGACCAAGCGGCCACCGCGAAGCAAATGTCAACTTCTGTTGATAGAGGGTGTCATATGATCAACACAATGAACCCTAAGCCTAGCACACACTTGGTTACATTGTTGGTTAACATTAAAGAAACATTGTTTCATCTCCAGACTTCAATGAGGAAATATTGTCTCCCGTTCAGAGTTAAGTTGAGTGCAAGCTGTCGGCTTAGGAGGATGTCACTATGGCTTTTGCTTTGTATGTAGTTATGGAATGTTCAAGAAGACAGAGAAGATGAAAATTGTGCTGGGTTACCTAAAATGCTTAAAAAATGGTTCATAATATGCAAAAAAACTTCTTAAATAACTGGAGCTTGAAGAAGCTTCATTGTTTAATGACTTGTGAGATGAAGAAAATGAAAATAGGATGATGTATACAAAAAAATATAAATAGCTTTTAATTTTTCCACCAACTTTGAGCCCATTCTACTTAAAAAATATAAAGATGTGCTAGGCCACAGGCATCACCATACTTAAAGACAGAGTTAGGGGACCATTTTTGTTAAAAAGGTATTTTTTTAATCTACTGTTTTTACTAAAAAGACCCACAAAAGAAAAATGAGTGTAAATATTATTACACGGTGGTGTCGTAGAAGCATACAATTAGCAGCTCTTTGAGACAACATTTTTTGACCTACAAGCATAAAGCAGTATTCTTAATCATTTAATGTACAAAACTGCATCAAACCTAAAAAAAACAAGAAATAAATAAAAAAATTATTGGATATAAATAAAATGACTAGCCTTATCTTTGGTCAGAGAATCAGAATTTCTGCTCCCTCGGGACTCTTCATTATTCAGAAGAAACAAAAGATTATTTAGAATAGAACTCAATTTTCAGTAAAATTGTACAAATTGTGTTAATTTAATATGCAAGACATAAATATATAATGTAATATAATCATAATAATATGGGCACTATAATTTGTAAATAATAATAATATGTAAAATTGGTAATAATGATTACAAGTTATGAAATACTATAATAAAAAAAATTGATAAAAATTATTGAAATTATAACAAAACATCTAACAAGTCCAATACATTTTAAGTTTTTTAGTAGATTTTTGAGTAAAATTACATTAAAAATATGTGCTGTTAAACAAGGATGATGTGGTCATGCATAAATTACATGTCTATTATATAGAGTATTTAAACAGAATTATTTGTGAGAATTGAGAAAATACAAAATATAAAAAATATGTGAAAATTGAATTTCTTTCTTATCTGTAATTCCCTGTTCCTTGTAAATACTGCTGCAATCCCTGCAACGTTATTAAGCCTTTGAAATGTTTCAATGCTATGACATCATCATCCTCAGGTCTGATGAAAAAATAACACCAAATGAAATTATGGTTGAAACACAATTTGTTAGTTATAATCTCATTTGGTGTGTGTTCTTTTTTCATCATACCTGAGGATGATGATGTCATAGCATTGAAACATGTCGAAGCTTTAATAACGTTGCAGGGGTTGCAGCAGTATCTACAAGGAACAGGGAATTACAGATAAGAGTTAAATTCAATTTTTACGTTTCATTAAGTAGTGGTACATTTTTTCCAATCCAGCATTCCACTGATTTCTGGATTACTTTTGTTTGTTTCGGCCATCGTCTTACTAAACCCATGTCATGGCCTACACCTAAGTAATGAGGCTGCCACTTATAGTTCCTCAGGTAGACCTTCTCTTGGTGGTAAACTTTCCTGACTGAGGCTATGGGTGCTGATGATGACTTAGCTCATCATCAACCCTCTCACTCCCAGCCCAACCAGCTGGGAGCCAACTGGCCAAACCCTTTTCCAAGCTGGTTGGTTTTGGCCCTGACGAGTCTCCTGTCTCTCATCCGCACTTGACCTGGTTTCCGCTGAGGTTCAACTCAGATCTCGGGGTACACCACTTGGCAGTGTGATCAGAATTAAGTAGGAGAAGCTATGCAGAACCCACTAGTTAGGCTCTATATATTGTGTCACTACCACGTTTCTAAGAAGAATAGAGAAAGATGGAGGAATTTTACTAAATTGACATGGCCAAAGGCTGGAAACAGTTGATGATTATGAAGCAGGAAATTAACACTATTTTCTACTCAATTTCATTTGTATATTTCAGTTTTGTTCCCCCATTTGCTATATGTAAAGCTATTTTGTGGTGTATGAGTTAGAGGTGAAATTGCTTTAAAGACTTTTTCCTTCCTTTCCTGCGGACTAATGGTTACTATTCTTATTCCTCTACAGAGGTTTTGTTTAGATAAAGACTAACAAGATTGTTGCTTACTTCTTTTATCACTTAAGGCATAATATTTTGGAGCCCATATTCTTATATATATTTGTCTGAAGAACATAAGCATTCATAAGTTTGTGTGCACTGTTCAACAAGAATCATTGTGATTGGTATTTTTTTCTTATTTCACCACACCTCTTCACTGCCATTTGTTAGTTTGTACTATTAATGACTTAACAATCTTTGCCTTCAAAGTATAACCAATGAAAAATATTTTCCTTCCTGAGTAAACAATATTTAAACAGTGGTTTTTTTTTATCATTGTAATCCCACACAGACTTTGGCAGTCTCTAAGACATCACGCTCGAAATAGATTGGATCTCCACAGTGGTTTTTCCATCCTTATCTCTAAAATTAAGTATTTACTAATCTTGACATGTGTAGCTCGAACAGGTAGTAAGGCACGGCACTAAAGAAAATATTGCCATTTCAAATGTTTTAAATAACAAAGTAGACACTTTATTTTGGACTTATTTTTCTCAAATTGACTCGCCATTTTTCCCAATTGTGTGCATTATTGAGTTGAATAAATCAAAAATCTCACAAATATTTTGACTCTCTTCATTGACTTTAAATTAACTCTCATTTCATAAGTGTTTTCCTCCCTAACAGTTATTATTGACATGTTCAACAGTAGGTATAAACTCACTCTCTAGGCATTTTTCACTCCGACTTTTTCAAATCATTTTAGTAAGGAGGTTGAAGGGGAAAACATATCACTACCCCTTGCCTACAATGTACTAAATAAACTAAAATATTGTGTTTTCTAAATTGGTCATAACTTTGTGTAAAATGTTGCTTTGCTGTAACTAGAATTAAATTAACTATAACGTACCCGTTTCAGTGGACACATGGTCTAAGGTGTCACTCTCATGTTAGAATGACCTGCTGAATACGGAGAAATAGGGGTTTGAATCCTGGCCGGTTATACTAAGGGTGGTTTTTTCCTAAGTATTTTCTCATTCTCCATCCACACAAATGTGAGTAGATCACATCTATAATGCTTAAACCCTCATCTCTACCCCATTAAAGTAATTATTATCATATATGTGTTTAGCTTGATAATTGTGGTTAAAAAAACTATAAATCGAAATTAGTAGTATATAGTGCTAATTTTATTTCACTACTATATCATGTTATAATTCCTACAAGTTATAGAAGAAGGTCACAAAAGTGTAGTACTTCTTCCATATTTGATACAAATATAAATTAGTTTTCATAAAATATTTATAAGATAGAACAGCAAAATTGTTTAGTGAAGATAGGTATTTTATTATTCGACTAATTAAAATAGGGAAAATATGCAAACTAACTCATAGGCATTTTGAAATGTTGATGCTGATTTTAGTAACTATTGACTAATGTATATTTTATATATTTAATCTTGCAAACTATTTAAATTATTAGATGTTTTTAAAATATATATATATTATAAATTCAAAGAGTAGCAAATGAGCTGTAAGTTGATGAAAATATATATGTGTTGCTTCAATAAACTGGGTAAGGACCATTCAGAAGAACAGAGGAAAAATATTTTTGATCAATCTTGGACTTATGGGTATTTAATGAACATAATTTAATTTGTAGCAAAGTATTAGTAATTACATATGTGAAAAATTGTAGTATATAATAAAATATATATTTGGCTTCTATTACTCTGCCATTAATGCTTGAATAAATTTACACCCTTACAATGCATAATGTTACATAACTAACAGTTTTAAATATCTAGGTTTTGATGAGATATGTTTAAAATGGCCTACATATTTGAAATAAGAATTTTTATATATAATAATAATAATAAATAGTTACCTTCATTCATGATCAGTGGTAGCTTGCTACAAAGAACTCCAGATGTTCCTTAGTTAATTGTAATGTATTGTTAAAAATATAGTGACAAAAAAAAAAGTCGGATAGAATGTTTATAAAATATAATCATATTTTATTGCTGTTAATATTGAAAAAATGTCAGCATATTATTAATATTGTTTTATTAACATAAATACAAACAAGACAAACGCCCAAAACTTACCTATTTGAAATGGGAATATGCTGACTGACTATGAACTACAAAAATGTGTTTAACCTGAACGAGTAATAAGATTAAAAAACAACAACTATCAAACACAAGGTATGCAGTGGCAATGAAAGTAGCTAATAGAATTCTTGGTTTCAGACATTGGCAGTATTCTAATACAAATGTGATTTCATTATTTTAATCAAATACATTGATTCCTATAATGTGCTAAATATTGAGAGTCCACGTACGGCCGTTTTTAGTTACAGGCCGGAATACTGAAGTTTGGCAACACTGTGCTGAGGCCGGTCAACGGCACATGTAGTATTGCTGATTTGGTTCAATTTGTTTACTCTGCGTGATGTTTGTTTATGTAATTTATTTGATTTGAAATGTTGTGTGGTTCATTCTTCTAATGTTTTGCATCTTATAGCAAAACGTACAGTAGATGAATATTTTGTGGATGTGATTAGTGATATTCAAGTAACAACTGACAGATTTCAGAATACTCAGTTTTGTACGTGTGTGGTTATGCCCACTATAAATGGCCTTTTTGTTTAGAATGCAGTTAATCTATTGAATTTTTTTGCTGGCCATGATACAGATGCTCACTATTTCAATGATATTACTAAAAGATGACTCCATCAACAACCATTTTGAAGATTGAAATTAATAAAGATATTAATAAAATAAAAGTTCAAAAATAAGTTTCGTCAACACAAACATCAGAAGCAACTTTTCCTCTGCAACCACCTCGATGACCGCATGTTCTAAGGTGCTACTCTCACAGTAGACTAAACTGCCGATGACGGTGAGATTGAGGTTCAAATCTTAGTCGGGTATACTGATGAGGGTTTTTCCAGAATGGTTTTCCACTCTCCATCCACGAAAATGCGGGTACACTTCCTATAAATAAAACCACCTTCAACCATAAAAACATTAAAGTAATTAGTAAATAAGCGTATAAGCCAACCAGGTAGTAAGACACAGTACTAAAGAAAATAAAAAACTTTGTCTGTGGTAATTCCTTGCGTGAATTATTTTTGTTGGTTTTATCAATGCTTGGAAATATACTTCTTAATAACTACATCAAGTATAGGAATTATAAATTTCACAGTGAATATTCTTATTCAGAAATCAATAAAAGTTAAACATTTTACAGAGTAATGTTTCAAAATTCTATATCCCAAGATTGGTAAGTGTTCAAAGCAATTTATTAAATAGCACTGTTGATTTTATTAAAATATGTGCTAAGGCGTTATACCTGGACATGGAAATTGAACCCAAAACCTTTGGATTAATGCAACAATGAATGCTCTTTATAGGCTTCGATCCAGTGTCCTTTTGTAATTTTCACCCCAATATTCTTATCATGTTTATGAACGGTAGTCTACATAATCTTTACCCAGCAACTTTATTTTAAAACTATTATTTACATTTTTATATGTTGTATTTTTATTAAATGATATATGTAAAACATATTCAGATAAATTGTCAATATTGTTCAAAGGGACTCACCAGTTTTTAAATAAATAAAACTGTAAATAATCACACAATTCTCTGTAAGAGCCAAAAAATTGCTAGGCCTCATGATATCACTACAAGTGGAGTTGCCATATTTAACACTTTGGCCTGTAACTAAAGATGGCCATGGTCCACAAAAACTTAATTCTTTTAAACAGTGAGTAAACAATTTACACTCTGTTAAAAATATTGGCTGTTGCATACTTCTTCTGATAAACAAACATTGACTCAGAACAAAACAAAATTAAAGGACATTAATATTATAAAACCTACGATTTTGAGGAAACCCAATTCAGAAGAAGAAAAAACTTTTCTTGTATATTCAGGTAAATACGATACTATCAAAATTGACAAATGCTTATGAATATATGAAAATAGGTTGACTAACTTTTGTAACTCTTGGATACCTTTGAATGGTAATCCTACTGAATGTGATCTTACAAGCAATCCACCACTGATTTTAACCCTCTATTTGGGTAAGTGATCACCTCAAATTCTAAATAAGTAGAACAAAATTTCAAAGCTGTTAATAATTAGTTGTTTTAGCACTATTTATAACTATTGTCATCACATGTATAATATAGCTTTGATTTTTGGTAATTTGGTCAAGTTGTTAAAGATAATAATTGCACCAGAATCTGCCAACAAAAATTATTTAAAAAGCATTGTATTGGAAAATCAAAAATCTGTGTGGTCAATCCTATTATTTCCAAAAATCTTCATCTTAAACAAGTCATTTCATGGCTCTGCGCAAATTTAATTTATCTAACACTTGTTGAATGGTAGTTCATATTTTTCCAAAACCCAGAAACTAGTGATGGGCCAATTCAAAAATGTTGCCAATCCTGGCTTAGTTATCGGGTCCCTGTTCCATTTAATAAGACAAACCTGTCTAAATCCAATTAATCTCCATTGTTTTTGTATTTCTGTAATATGGATGGTTACAAAATATGTCATCCAGTGGCCCAACATAGATAAAAAGTTAAAATAATTTGTATATTGTTTATTCAGATTTTTTTTAACTTAAAATAACTAAAAACTGGGAAACTGAAGAATAAAACAAACCTATCTCAACCAAAAACCAAAGATATAAACATGTTGACTTCCAAAACTTGTTCAATAAAATCTGTCTTTAAGTATAATTTTATGTTTTTTCACTTTTTTTTGCCTTTTGATGTTACTGTAGCCTTCGAAAAATAATATAGTTATATGCATTTATAAACTCTAATTGTTTCGTATAGACACAAAACAAAAGTGTTTTAATTCTTTGTAACATATTTGACATTACTCGAAATATTTTAATCTTCAACAGTTAAATGAGTATAGAGCTTATAATATTAAATTACAGGGTATCCAGTTTTACAATAAAATACTTAATAATGTGTGATAAACAATCATTGTTGGTTCATAGAAATTCTCTTAACAAGCCAGGTATTCTAAAAACTTATTTGGCCAATGTAATTTTATTGTTAGCTTTAGTAGTCTACATTGTAAATGAAATTAAATGGTATCAGGTCTTAATCATAATATTTATATTCATAAACACTACCAATTTAAACAATTCTATGCTTAATATATATTTTAGAAAGTACTTTGTAAGCAATGTTTATATCATTAGTATCTAAATGTAAGACAATCACAATGTTATTGGCACTGCTAATTATATGATTATATATTAATACTTCTGCTTATTTGTTATTAGTTAATTTACCCTTCTACTGTTCATATAAAACTTAATTCCATCATATATTCAGGTTGTTATACACAAACCAGCCGATCTAGTTTTGTTAATTTTTTTATCTTCTTCTTTAACAACTACTTTTTATGGACAATCTAAACACATTTAATAGTAACGACTCATTTTATTTTAATTTATTAATGTATTAAGTGCCTGTATGTTGTCTATTAACAACAAACTAATTAAAAAAATAAAAAGGGTTAATTTTAATAAAACCAACCAGCATTAATCTAGATAGAGACAGGAAAATTATGCTTTGAGATGCACCAGTACTGGTGGAACGACTCTTGATGACTTTGTAAGTTCTTGCAAGGAAGATACGAGCAGCACCATGTTTACTGCGGTCAAATACTTGAAAATCCTAAAACATAACTCACCGTTTCTTGTAAATTACTTGGACAATCACAGTAGTTTTTTCAGAATTTATTATAAAAACCTCAGAAGACATGAGGATATTATTTAAATTCCCATATTCCAATTGGTTTTCTTTGAAAATATTGTTTTCAAATGAAAGAACTATAATCAGGTTTTTACTACAGACATATTTTCACTCTGTGTAAAAGATTTTTCCTAATTGAGATAGATGGGTAGGATAAGTATATGAAATGATCATCATGAACTGAATTTTATTTTGGATACAAGACTCATTCCTCTACCACCATTACTATTCACAGTTTGATGTGTTTAGTTACAAGCTTTTCACGCACACCAGGTTTTTGATAAACTGAATTGTCAGAGAAACCAGTTCGTCATTCCGTTCAGTCACTGATTGACGATTGTGCTAGAAGGGAAGCTGGATTTTATAATAGTGATTAATAATGGAAGTAATAATAAGAGTTGATTTGTTTACTATAACGCACTACATCCCTTTTAAGATTGGCCCATCGGCAAAGGGAAAAGCTTAAGTAGCAAGTAATTATGTAACAAGGGTGGAGGAAATAATGCGAGATTATTAAAGGTTTCGTCATAAGGCAGGCATCAGTAAGCCTACAACCATATTAAGTGGTATTATATGTAAGTAATAAACTTAAAATACTATCATAGTTTTTGAAAACAATGGATAGTGCTTTAAAAAATTATAAGTGGTTTTATAAAGCCAATAGCTTATATTGTGTCAAAATTAGGTATAAATAGATTTTCAATATTATTATATAAGTATTACTAAATTACTTTTCAGAAGTTCTAATATTAACTTAATATGATTCATTTAATAATTTATTTATATGACACGATATAATATATTTTCACTAATAAATGTGGGTGTTCTACCCTTATATAATTTGGACTTCTATGATTAAACTCGTTTTGTTTGCAAATAATTTCTCAACAGCCAGTTCCTAGGTTGAAAATTCACCAGATTAATATACAACATTTCAAGAATCGAACTCGGAACCCTTAACACATAATAACTGAGTTGAATTCTTGTTGGACAAAGTGGACAACAATTATAAATTTAAGATTTATCTATTCACTAATTTACAAGAAAGGTAGAATATATTAAAAATATAGTGCACAACCAAAAGTGATGAAAAGTATTTAACATAATATCAATAATTATTCTTATAAAGCTAGTAATAGTAGATCAGGAAAAATAAATGTAGGAATGGAATGACGGATCGGTCTTTCCGACAATCTTCAATTTATCGAAAACCTGGCCTGTGGGAAGAGCTTGTAACTAAACACATCAAACTGTGAAAAGTATTGGTGTTAGAGGAATGAGTCCTATATCAAAATAAAATTAGGTTGATGATAATCATTTCGTACCCATCTAAATCCATTTAAATTTTTTTTTACACACAGGGAAAGTATGTCTGCGGTAATAACCTCATAATAGTTCTTTCATTAGAAAACAATTTTTTCAAAGAAAACCAATTGGAATATGGGAATTTTAATAATATTCTCATGTCTTATAAGGTTTTTATATCAAATTCTGAAAAAAACTACTGTGATTGTCCAAGTAGTTTATGAGAAACGGTGAGTTTTGTTTTAGGATTTTCGAGTATATGATTGCGGTAAACATGATGCCACTTGGATTTACCCTGCAAAAACTTAAAAATATGGCTCTCTTGCGGTCTTGTGTTGTGGATTCAAATATTGTCTGCATTTTGTATAGTGTCATTGCAGGTCACTGGTTGTAGCATGAATCTTCCCATGAGTTTGTTAGTTACCATTTACATTATTGTTAGTTTCCATTTATATAATATTTGGTTTAATAGTGTACTACTACCTGATTTGGTGACATATTTCTTGCAATAGACTGGTCTGCCGAAGACGGGGAGATCAGGGTTTGCGTCCCAGTTGGGTGTACTAGGGATGTTTTTTTCCTAAATGGTTTTGCTCTTTACCTCTAAACAAGTGCAGGTACACTTCCTCTAAATTTCACCATCCTCATACTTAACACATTAGCCTTATTAATAAATGTGTGTACAACCCAAATGGGTAGTAGGATGCAGTGCTTAAACCAATAGTGTACTAATGTATATATCTGTTTGTATCAGTTACATTTAGGGATATTCTTAAATGTATTTAACATTAAATACTTAAAAAATATATATCAAAATTTTCTTTAGAGCTATTATGATTTTTACTAATACCTCAATTTAATATAGGACAACCCTAACAAGCAGACCTTAGATAACTAATTTTCAACTTAACTCAATTTGAATTCACATTATAACAAAAAGTGTCATCATTTAATTATAATTTATATTTTCTCTACAAAAGAATTAATGAGAATAAAATCAGAAATGAAAAAATAAAATCATACCATTGCGTGAAAATTAATCTCTTACCTTTATCTTGTTTTATAAGATTCTAACTCAAGGTTCCAGATCTGTAAATAAAATGATTCACATCAGAGAAAAATTGTATTTGACCCATCTTTAGTTATGTACTTTAAAATACTATACTAAACCCTTTTTACCCATCATCAACACCAACTTCCTTATAGAGGAATTGATATTCATACCAATTTAATGCTGGACAATTTTTTTATAGTTTACACTCCTTATTATCAACTTTTATATTAGAAAGTTCGCTTCACTAATATTAGGCAAACTACCACTATAGTGTACTATAAAAAAAAATTATTAGAATTTTAACAGCTTCAAATAAATAGTTGAAAGAGAGTATATTACAGAGTTGATTTATAAATAATTAGCTTCAAATAAATAGTTGAAAGAGAGTATATTACAGTTGATTTATAAATAATTAGCTTCAAATAAATAGTTGAAAGATAGTATATTACAGTTGATTTATAAATAATATCTACACATCTTGCTAAAGGAAAAAAAAAATCACACCCCTTTCTTGCTGCTAAATGATGACTTCAAAATGCCATTTAGCTTACACTTCTAATTTTAATAGGCAATAGTAATGGGTCAGTACAAAATATGACCAGTTCTTGACTCCAAATTCTACCAAATTAAATCATACAAATTAATTTTTTAAGCCATTTTGTGTCATTC
>CABFOV010005304.1:0-39631 GCA_902141375.1 Timema poppense
TTACTCGCCCTTGTCTCTTCCACCCCTGACTGTTACTCGCCCTTGTCTCTTACACACCTGACTGTTACTCGCCCTTGTCTCTCACACACCTGACGGTTACTCGCCCTTGTCTCTTACACATCTAAGCTATTCAGGTTCTTCCTTATATCATCTTTCCTTCTGTTTCTTGGTCTGCCCAGTGGTCTTTTACCTTCAGGTCTTCCTTCACTTACATCTTTTCCAGGCTATATCCTCTGACCATACCACGCTAGTCTTCTGCTCCTAATTACCGTTGTTATGGCAGGCTCTGTGTACAATTCTCTGATCTCTTTATTCTTTCCAATCCTCCATTCATTTCCTTCTTTTATTGGTCCGAATATCCTCCTCAGCATCGTATTTTCAAATCATATTAGTATATTTGCCGTTCTCTTTGTTACTGTCCAAGTTTTACTTCCGTATGATACTATTAGTCTGATAATGGTTTGGTATATTCTGGGTTTGGTTTTGTTAGATAATAGTTTTGATTTTATCATTGATTGAAGCGCATGTACCCATTCTGTACCTGTTTGTGTTCTTGTTAATATTTCTTGTCCTAGATTAGCGTTCCCAACGTGGGAAATATCAATAAAAAATTATTAAATTATCTCAAAAGTATGGTGAAGGGTGGTGCAGGCGTTCTTCTATGTTTGACCTTGAGAAATTTATTTCAATTTCAAACATAAAAGGTTTTTATAATTATTAATACATGACTAATAAATTAAATGTTTGTGTTCTTATTGTATTTTTAAAAATCCCATTATCAGCTCATTTATTTTCAGTTGCAACAAATAGATCAGAAATAAATACCACTTTAATAACTAAACCTTTTGCAAAAAATTAAGGGCAACATTTATGGAAATGGGCTGTCAATGGGTATGCCAGCGAAAAAAGTTTGGGAACCGCTGTTCTAGATCATTGTGTTAGTTTATGCTCACTCTTAGGTAGCTGACACTACCGATTTTTTCAAACCTGCGGTTAATTATTTACATGTGCTTTATATTGTTTCTCTGTCTTTCAATTGTTATAAATTTAATTTTTTCTCGTTCAATGTAACCCCAACTTTTCCATCTTCTTCCATTACCTCTGCTCCCACTTCCTACGAATCTTAATTGGTTTTACCATAGTACGATATCATCTATACTTCATTCACGGTAGGAGTTATTCTCTGGAAGGTCTTTTTTCCTACCAATATCCCACTATATAATAGATTTCTGTTAGAGAAAAAGGCCTTTCAGAAAACAATTCCTGCACTGAACAGACTTTACAAAAGCTGTAATGATAACTTTTCTTTCTATACTGACTCCAGTGTTTCCGTTTGATATTTTGTGTAAGGTTTTGTTAAGTTCTATGTTGAACAGTGTCGATAATATTATGTTCCCTTGTCTAACTCATGAATGCAAACACAGATAAAATAAAAGTAATAAGAACTAAGACTGGGTGATATTGTACATTATTAATTCGAATCTGAATCTTATTAGGATTCGAAATTTCATATTTTAATATTTGAAATATTCGTATCATATTCAAGTACAATTTCAAATACTAGATTGGCACCAAATATGAACACTAAAAAAAGTAGACGGAAAAAATTAGGGACTAGGTGAATTTAAAAAGTTGTTTATATTACGAAAAGAAAACTTAAAATTATTTACTAAATAATGTTAGAGCTGACATCCCTCCTTTTATAGACTGGATGTATGCAAGCAAATTTTCGATTAACTAAACTAATAGTATTTTCCAAACTAATTTGCCATCCTCTTGAAAATAATACAATATTTATGGGAAATTAAATGCTCGAGTTTGTTGATTCCATCACATATCTGGGTTTAGCTATCGACAAGCATCTTCTAGGGGAAACACACATTAACAATATTATAAAAAACTAATCCCAGTCGCTGGAGCTATAATTAGGTATACATATCTATTAACAAATTCCGTTAAACTTTCCCTATTTTACTCAATGTTTCACTCGCGTATGAACAATATCTGGGGTGATGCAACATATTCAAGACTATAGAGATTGTCATCTCTCCAAACTATAATAATTAGAGTCCTTTATTACTTGCCTTTTGATACATATAATTATCTAGAGATTTATACACATCTAGAGTTAATGCCACTCCAAAAATTGATTATTTATCATACAGGCATCCATGTTTATAAAATAAATACAAACAAGCTCAAATATACATCCATTTTGGCATACTTTATCTCTGGTTATAACACAATAAATACAAGGAAATAATCTCATAGGTGTTTTAATACAGTCAAATATGGTATTAAATCGATACTGAATAACATGATCGTACTGTATAACGCCTTACCAACAGTAATTTCTAACATACCAGAATTGTCAAACTTTAAAAATCATTAAAAATTATACTTTGGTAATCAAACAGTTTAAATATAGTTTCTAGCTGTTGTATTTCATATTACTAATTAGATTTCTCATTTTATATCATGTTTTGTTAAGATTTTGTTCCAGACTGTTATGTTTAACACAACTGATAGGATTTATTCTCTATCTCTAGTGTGTATATATATATATATACCCAACTGATAGGATTTATTCTCTCTATATAGTGTATATATATATATATATATATATACACTATATAGAGAGAATAAATCCTATCAGTTGGGTATATTTGTGTTAGTATACGTGTGTATAATATATATTTTAGACATAGCTCCAGCTGGTTATGTTTCTCATAAGGGATTGGCAGTGTATTTATTTCCTTTTCACTATAATTTTGCATAAAAAGATTATTATGTTCATTTAGAGTTAATTTATAATGAAACTAGCAGCCCAACCCGGCTTCGCACGGGCATAATAATATAATAAAAGAAAATACACAATGTTTTACAGTGAGTTTCTAAAAAAATAACATTTATTGAAAACAAAAAANATTTATATTTTAATTAATACATTTCTTCACTATTATTTTGCCATTAATCAACTCATCTATTTTTAAAGCATTCTTCATAATTACAATACTGATTTTTCACTGTATAATATTTAAAAAATATATACTTAATTCATAATATAAAATAATTATGAAGTAATTAAAAATAAAACTGTATAAAAAAATGTTGATTTAAAACTCATAGCCCCCGAGTGAGCTAATTCTATTCGGATTATGTATACACAATATTAAAAAAAAAATCAAAAAAGATCCCAGATTCGGATTCTATGGAATTTAATTTTAAATTAATATAAAAGTCTAACGTTTAAATAATTTAACTTTTTAGAGAAATTATCCCAGCATTATTATGATTTGACCATATAAAATGGTTCATCTTGTAATATTTAAAATCCACTCATTTGGACACGATTTGATAAACTGATTTTAATTGGAATCAATTAAAATTACATAGGCCATAATTTAGTATGGTATTTCATCATAAATATTATATTTGGTTTAGAACCTTTTAATTACACAAATTATATTCGGATTTGATTCAAAGATTTAAATGATTAAATATTAAACTAGGATTCATTTCTAACATTTTAGTTTTTAAATATTATTCTCGTACTGGACTCAGACATGTTAATTATTTGAGTTGGATTCGATTCTAAATAGTTTAATTATTAAATAGTACATTAGAATTTAACTAGAACGTTTTACTGATTAAATATTATACTTGGATTAGATCCAAACATTTTAATTCTAAAATATTTGAGCTAGATTCGATTCTAAATATTTTAGGTATTAGAATTTAATCCGAATGTAATATTTAACATTTAAATTATTAAATATTAAACTGGGAATCAATTCGAACATTTTAGTTTTTAAATATTATTCTCAGAATGGACTCAAACTTTTTAATTATTTGAGTTGGATTCGATTCTAAATAGTTTAATTATTAAATATTATATTAGAATTTAACTAGAACGTTTTGATTATTATTATACTCGGATTTGATTCAAACATGTTAATTATAAATATTGAATTTGTATTCAATCTTAAATATTTTCACTATTACATTAAGTATACTCAGATTAGATTCAAACCGTTTAACTATAAAATACCAGTGTTTGATTTAGATTCGATTCAAAATATTTTTATTATTCATTTTATATTCGGATTCGATTCGAGCATTTTAATTATAAAATAATCTATCTGAATAGGATTCGAAATACTTTACTATTAAATATTCGATTCAAAACATTTAAATCATGAAATACTTCATTTGAACTCGATTCGATTCATTACGAAATATTCCATTTTATTTCAATTCAAAATATTTTCACTATGAAATATTCCATTTGGATTTTATTAAAAACCTTTTCACTATGACATATTCCATTTTAATTTTAAAGACTCGGATCGAGCCAGTAAGCAAACATTTGGATTCGATTCAAATATTTTAATCCAAGATATGCCAAGGCTTAATCATTAATTTTACACGGTACGCCTGAATTATATGCTCGGATCACGGCTGGAAGAACAGGTTTTAACAGTTACAAAAGCTACTAAAAACTAACTTTCATATAACCCACATCAATGATCGCGTGGTCTAAGGCGTAACTCTAACAGTATACTGGATTGCTGGTAACGGAGAGAACGGGGCTAGAAACCTAATCGTTTATGAATGCCCCCCCCCCCCCCCCNTCGTTTATGAATGCCCCCCCCCCCCACTTTTTCCCCTTCTAAATGTTTTATTTCTCCATTCCACGAAAATTCTGGTTTATTTATTCGAATGTATACCTCCATAATCACTATGCTATTAGTGTAATTAAAAATTTCAGATAGTCTGGATAGGTACTAGGACCCACATAGCCAAAAATCAGGGAACAGTATATTCATACGTCAAGTTGACCATGTGTTATGCAGGGGTACCTTTTATTAGATATTATTAATTCCAATAAAACAACACTAGTAATTTAATGTAAAAGTTCGACATTTTTTTTTACCAAAATGGTTTAATATTTGTTTATATTTTATTTTTATTCAGTAACTGAAATTACGTATTTGTTGTTAGCTTGGATGGAACTGCCTTTGGCGCTCAGAGGATGTTTATGGGTAATTATTTTAATACGACAGAAGGAATAATAGCCCTGTGAGACTAATCAATAGAGCACGATACTTTGAAAATATTCCCCAGCTATGCTCATCTCTATAGAAGAGTAAATGTGTATTAAAGTAAAAGCAGACAGAAGAAATTTATTGAAAACTAGTAACCATACTCGATACGATGACTGTACAGTAGGAAACGTCATTGTAGATAAAGTATTTCCTAGACAATCTTCACTATATATGAATTGCACTACAACCTCAAATAATAGTAAAAAATCAAATAAGACGGAAACTAGAATAAGATGCAAATTCGGATAATACAAAAGTCGGATAGTATGTAACCTAAGATATTACGGAAACTTAGATACTATGGAACCACGGATAGTAGCGGAAACTCGAATAAGACGGAAACTAAAATAAGATGCAAATTAGGATAATACAAAACGTCGGATAGTATGTAACCTAAGATATTACGGAAACTTGGATACTATGTAACAACAGATAGTAGCGGAAACTCGAATAAGATGGAAACTAAAATAAGATTCAAATTCGGATAATACAAAACGTCGGATAGTATGTAACCTAAGATATTACGGAAACTTGGATATTATGGAACCACGGATAGTAGCGGAAACTCGGATAAGACGGAAACTTGGGTGATGGAAACTCGGATAAGACGGAAACTCAGATAGGATGGAAAGTCGAATAAGACAGAAACTATGAAAGTACGAAAACTCGACTAAGACGAAAACTTGGATAGTATGTAACCTAGGATGTAGGAAACTTGGATAATAGGAAACTCGGATGGTTTGGAACTTCGAATAGTATGGATCTTTAGCTAATACAGAAACAATTTAGTAATGTAACCTCAGATAGTAACGGAAACTAGGATACGACAGATACTAGAAAAGTACGGAAACTCAGATATTACGGAAACTCGAACAAGGAGAAAGCTCAGATAAGACGAAAAACTCGGATAGTAAGTAGACTCAAATAAGTTAAAACTCGGATGGTACGGAACCTTGGATAATCGGAACTCTACTGCATATTGAAACAACAGTATTTTTTGATCAACGTATTTGATGTTCACTTTTAAATAAAAATCAGTATTAACATCAGATCACACCTTAAAAGCCAATCATCCCACGCTAATAATACACTACGATCGCTAGGCTTGGCTATCAGGTTGACCTATTTAGAAAATAGTAGATATTTTTCAAGTACCGGCCGGATTCAAACGAGGGTTGCCACAGCTAGTGGCCTATTCACTGTAAACCATCAAACCACCAAGGGCCGACATTTTAAGCTCAGTTGGTAGTGTGTCTACCTGCTGAGCTAACGGGCAAGGGTTCGATCCACTGTATGAGCATAACATTTATCATTGGTGAAATATAGGTTTCCCCCTTTCACAGTGATAAATTAACGACCTTAAGGAAAGAGTGTTTTTTGTTTGTTACAAATTTTAGTTATTTTAAAAGTCATGTGTTGATATAATTAGTCAGTTCAAAAAGTGCACGCTAGTTACTTTTAACAAAGTTCACTGAGAATGGCTTCTTTTTTAAAAAAATCGTGCTTCATGTACACCAAATTTACAATAGATGTAAATTTTATCTGAATGAAATTATTCATCGCAATACTCAATTGAGCCCACTTCAGTGGCCGAACGGTCTAAGGCGTCATTCTATTGTTAGACTGGCCTGTTGATGACGAGGGAGATTGAGGCTCGAAACCCAGTTGGGTCTATTAACGTTGGTTATTCCCAAATGATTTTTTAGTATCCTTCCACGCATATTCAAGTAGATTACCTCTAAAATTCTTCCTTATTCATCCCTACCCTATTAAAATAAAAACTATCATATAAGCGTGTAGCCTGAAAAGGTAGTAAGACACGGTTATATAAAATAAATAGTACGGAACACCACACGGACTTTCTCACTCTATTGTTTAAAAATGTAGATATTTACTCAAAACTTGTAATATATGTGAAACGAAATAATATACACTAACAACCCCGAGCAAAAATTGCGTTATACTTATGTTAAACATTTTTTGATTCCCAGATTTATATTTTATGATTTTTTTTCTTTTTAAAGAAGTAAAGTCCTCACTAGTATATTTGGACCAAAAAAAAAAACAGGATCGATGTTGGGTTCACAATGGTCAATATTTCGAATTAAAATTTTGACTTTCTGTTACAATTTTCGATATTTTACTAAGGGTTACACATCTTATGGGTATAGCGTTTTTATTAAATCACTCCTTTATAAATTTAGACCAATAAGAAAAGTAAATATTGACTATTGAGTCTAAAATGACAGAGATATATAATAGCTTTACAAATATTTCCCCTAAGAGGTTAAAGAAAAAAGAGCCTCAAAGCTATGAGGGACTTGATTATATAATTACTCTATGAAATTAGAGAATTATTACGTTAAAACTTGGGTAGTATTTCTGTACAACTAAAGCCCACAAAATTGAATTAATATATTTGCCAATATTTCAGAAACTATTGATATTATAAAGATATATTTTGGATAAAAGTTTTTTTATTAGTAGTAGTAGTAGTACTACAATTTTGTAATGATAAATTATTTAGTATCTTAAATAGTTGCGTAGATAAGGAAATTTCCGCTTTTGTAAAGTAACCTAAAAGTCATTTTCACAGCAAAATTAAAATATCAATTTCAACGCCTAGATACGAATTTTAATCAAAATCGTTAGAGCAGATTTTGATCAAATCGATTTTTATCTTTTCACCCTTCATTAAGCTATCCTTAATTTTAGGGTTAGATATACAATACCAAAAACCTCTCAGAGAAACCCTATTAGAACCAAGTTTTAGCCCGATTGGTAAAATAGTTTTGTCTCTCCAAGGTACAGACAGACAGATAGACATACATACAGATGGATATTCAAAAACAATTTTTTTTTTATTCGGGGTGTCATGAAACGTCGAAATTCATCAAAATCTCAAGTTAGATTTTTTGATGATCATAATACTTTCTCTATCTGTAAGATAGTGAGAAAGTAAAAAAATAATTAATTGGATATAAGGTCGTTTCTATAAGTGAGGAGATGCAATTCGAGAATGTATAGGATACAGGTTATTAGGTTCGTGTTAGAAACCCGACCCCGAGATCCCTGCGCAGAGTGCATGCGTCATCATGGTCAGCCCCGGAGTGAAGCTAGGGGGAAAAGGGCAAGGGTTGAAGTGTGGAACCGCAATCAAGGGGTAATCTGCATACGTGGGGGATGCAATTATGTTCATATACTTAATTATCAGACAGGACACACTTCAAACACAGATTGTTTGAATTAATTATCAATTGAAGATTTCCGACTCATACATTTGTATCAAATTCTGTTTTCACTAATTGACTCACACACTAACTTAATCTAGAATAGAAACAAAAATTATCGTCAATCATTTATGACCCAAATTGGTGGATATAGGAATAAAGGTGTCAGTATAGTTTGGTTTAGTTTGCCGGTAACGGGTTAGAATGTCAATCTTATTAAAAAATATCGTTATATTTGTCTATTCGAGATATAGTATGGCTATTTAATGTATTCATACGTCAAGTCATGTGATATGCAGCTTTCACTTTTAATATATATTATCAATGTTTATAAAATGACAACTGTAACATGCGACTATAGCCGTAATTATTATTATTATTATCACCGTGTCTTACTACCCGTCCGGGTTATACGCACTTACGCTAATGTGTAATGGTAGAGTGATTGTGAGATGAAATGGAGGACCTACAGTTTAACGTGGGATCCGAACCACGGTGGAGGCCTGGCATTCCCCACATTCACAAGATGTCTTGTCAGAGGTGAAGGAAGGGTTTGGTAATCAGATAAATCTGTGCCGGGACCAAGGATTGAACCCCGGACCCCAGCACAGGAGTCCGACACCTCACCCCTGACCACCAGGTCACCCCAATATAGCCGTAATTATTAAATATAATAGGTTAGCTACTTAATCCCACACTACTAATACAATAAAATGTTATCAACTTTGATTTAAAAAAAAATACGTATTTATTTTATAAAAGTTCCTTCCTACCACGAGTGTCGTTAGCCGGGGCTACAAGAGGTGGCACGACCGCCCCCCCCCCCTCCAATAATCTGGTTTCTATTAAGATGATTAAAATTCCACTTTTTTAACAATACATACATGATGAGTATATATTTTTACATGACTAATAAAAATTTAATTTCTTTATCATTAGTTTTATTTATCCGATTCGAAATAATTTTTATTTTCACGGTTAAAGTGAGAATTGGTTCATTTTGTCTATCCCTTAAAATTAAGAGCTGGTGACATTTATGTTTCTATCAGTATTTTCTATCGGTCCATGATGGGCTTTTTCTTAAAAGGTTTTCCGCTCTCGCTCGACGCAAATGCTGGATATATTCCTCTAGACTCAATGCTTCCTCCTCCTTAACATACCAACTTAATTATGAAATATGCGTATGAACCAAACGGGCAGTAAAACGTGGTGATGGTGACCTGGTGGTCTAGGGGTAAGGTGTCATACTTCTGTGCTGGCGGCCGGGGTTCAATCCTCGGTCCCGGCACAGATTTATCTGATTACCAACCCTTCCTTCACCTCTGACAAGACATCTTGTGAATGTGGGGAATGCCAGGCCTCCACCGTGGTTCGGATTCCACGTTAAACTGTAGGTCCTTCATTTCATCTCACAATCACCCTACCATTGCACATTAGCGCAAGTGCGTATAAACCGAACGGGTAGTAAGACGCGGTGCTAATAATAATAATAATAATAATAATAAAACGTGGTGATAAGGAAACAAGAAGATATAAATCCTGGAATTTTAAAGGATTGACGTATATGCAAGTAAGTTTGAAAGTGGTTAAATACATACATTTATAAAGTAGGTCATATTGATCCTACTCCAACAATTTTATTCATTTAAATGTATTTATTTATGCTGGCAAAGTTAAGGTGCTACACCTTGTTTTCAACACCATGGGTGATAAATGAAAAGTTTCTATTGATAAATGCTCGGAATAATAATAATTAATTACTAATTACGCTAATGGATTAGGAAGGTTGAAATAGAGGAAGTGATCCCACATTTGCGTGGAAGGATAGTGTAAAACCATTTAGGAAAAACCACCCCCAGTTCACCCGACCAAGATTCGAACCTTGATCTCCCCATCCTCAGCGGTCGAGCTCAACACGGCTAGCGCGTTAGCCAACTACGCCACCGATACGGGTAATAGTAATAATAATATGAGTGCAGATGAACCGGTAATAAGTATGGCTGTAGTTTTTTTTCTTAGAATTAGGAATTGGAATAATTTATAAGGTTTCTCACACTGGTATTAGATCATTTTATGCTCCTTTCCCCACTAAGCCACCGGGAAGAATTTCAACTGTAAAAATGTTTCTTTCCATAAAGAGTAATCCTTAGCCGTATTCGATTCGTCGCCATTTTCTAACTTGATTACTTTCCTCAGACGACAAAACTTCATCTTTCCTCAGACGACAAAAACTTCAACGTCTATTTGCGGGCCTTCCTTCGTCAGTTCTTCTTCAAAGAAGGGATGAACTTGATCATAACTTGGAAACTTCTGGAAATTATCAACATGGACCCGTTTTGAAAGGACAAAATAGACCGTTAAGGTAATTCGACAATAAATATTTACCGCACACTTTTAACAAGGGGAAAAATTATGAGATGTAAATAGTGATTCAATGATTTCAAATGATTGCAGTTTACGATGTATGAGGGGTCAGACTTGCTATTTTATGTGATTCACGTACCATTGTTGTGGTAAACTAATTAATGTACGGAGCTGATATTAAGTATTTACTCTAACTAGACATTCAAATGAGGTGTATACAATGAAATATTCATTAATATATTAGAGAGAAATAATTTTTGAAGTATAGCAGTTTAAAAGAAAATTACATCGTTTTAACTATATATGAACACTGTTCGTTTTATATATCCCGATAACTTTATTTTATCTCCTTTTGTATTATTATTATTATTATTATTATTATTTGCACCGCGTCTTACTACCCGTTCGGGCTATACGCACTTACGCTCATGTGTAATGGTAGGGTGATTGTGAGATGAAATGGAGGAACCACGGTGGAGGCCTGGCATTCTCCACATTCACAAGATGTCTTGTCAGAGGTGAAGGAAGGGTTTGGTAATCAGATAAATTCATGCCGGGACAGAAGATTGAACCCCGGACCCTTAGCACAGAAGTCTGACACCTTACCCCTAGACCACCAGGTCACCCATTTTGTAGTACACAATGTCATTATTTAGAGTTATTTTTGTATTTTAACCTAACTCCACTCTTTTATTTTACTAATGTGTCCAAATTGATCATTACAAATATATATTTGAAATGTCTAATTCAAGAAATGTCTTGTTTTGACCGTAGCGATTGAAGAGACAACATCAACTAGCAGAACATAATATGCCAGACCGAGGCAGAAGATTAGATAATCCCAAATAATACACACCCAGGTAAAGTGGACGACGGTTTTTTTTTTTTACCTTGTCGCTGTTGCTAGAATAGGGTGAGACATTGCTGCTTGTAATAATAATAATAATAATAATAATAATATTTAGCACCGCGTCTTACTACCCGTTCGGGTTATACGCTTTAAGTACTAGTTACTCTAATGGATTAAGAATTGAGAAGGTTGAATTAGAGGAAATGAACCCGCATTTACGTGGAGGGAGAGTGGAAAACCATTTAGGAAAAACCACCCCCAGTTCACCCGACCGAGATTCGAACCTCGATCTCCCCGTCCTCAGCAGACGAGCTCGACACGACAAGCGAGTTAGCCAACTACGCCACCGAGGCGGGTAAATGCTGCTTGTCATCTTTACAAGATAGCACACTACCCCAACCTATGTTAAATTTACTGTCAATATGTTATAGATAAAACAATCTTAGTCATAATGATTGTTATAATATGACCTTAATAGGGTGATCAATGTTTGACGGGACTGTACTAACTAGTAAACTGCTTCCTCTACCTGGATATTCATCTAATTAACCAGAAACCACACATACAATAACGTATTGAACGAATCTATATTTATTGTTACTATAGGGTGCGTTTGATAATGAATTGGAGGAGCAGTTTACAAGTACAGTCTCACCAAGTCTTGCTTGCCCTGGTACCCCAGATACACTATTTATAAAAATATATTATTTATTGGGTTTTTAAAGGGATTTTTCTGAACCAAATGAACATAAACATACAGTTTACAAACTAACTTAATTATAAAACATGCACACTAATTTCAAACTATTATATTAATTCTAAGGTGACCTGGCGGTCTAGGGGTAAAGTGTCAGACTTCTTTGCTGGCGGCCGGGGTTCAATCCTCGGTCCCGGCACAGATTTATCTGATTACCAAACCCTTCCTTCACCTCTGACAACACATCTTGTGAATATGGGGAATGCCAGGCCTCCACCGTGGTTCGGATTCCACGTTAAACTGTAGGTCCTCCATTTCATCTCACAATCACCCTACCATTACACATTAGCGTAAGTGCGTATAACCCGAATGGGTAGTAAGACACGGTGCTAATAATAGTAATAATAATAATAATAATATATTAATTCTAGAACAAGCACACTATTTGCAAACTTTATTAATTCTAGAACATGCACACACATTACAAGCTAACTTACAGTAGCCCCATGACTTCTTTGGTGCTAAATGACAGCTCACAGCTGACTTCTGACCTAACCTAAATGTTGACTGTCAGAAGGGACAGCTGCTAAGCACATGTTTTGCAGATCATATGGTTTTACGTATGGATACATAATTTGGTCTGGTAACTTTTCAAAGCTGTCAGCTGTCAGTCAGCACCAAAGAAGCCATGGGGCTACTGTAATTATAGAACACTCACACTAATTAGTAATTACAAACTAACTTAATTCTAGAACATACACATGAATTAAAAACTAATTTAATTTTAAAGTAGACAACGGATTATCTACTAAATCATTTCTACCACAGGCACACAAATTGCAAATTTATTCTATAACAGACACATGTGCTACAAATTAACTTAATTCTCTAACAAAAGCCACAAACAAACTAGCTTAATTCTAGAACAGCCAAAACACCTAACCCTACAGTCGTTAATTCATCGCTGTAAAAGGGGAAGGGCCTAATTTAACCAATGATAAGTTTTTACCCTTGGCGATAACTGAACCCGAGACATTCAGAAGATTGAAGTTCGGTTCCCACACGTTTTAACGAGGATTTAAGGGATGGTAAAGAAAAGGCTACTTAAAAATATAAACTAGAGCAACTAGTTCAAACTAGAAACTAGAATAACTGTTTCAAACTAGGAACAAGAATAACTATTTCAAACTAGGAACTAGAATAACTGTTTCAAACTAGGAACTAGAATAACTGTTTCAAACTAGAAACTAGAATAACTGTTTCAAACTAGGAACTAGAATAACTATTTCAAACTAGGAACTAGAATAACTGTTTCAAACTAGAAACTAGAATAACTATTTCAAACTAGGAACTAGAATAACTGTTTCAAACTAGGAACTAGAATAAATATTTCAAACTAGGAACTAGAATAACCATTTCAAACTAGGAACTAGAATAACTGTTTCAAACTAGGAACAAGAATAACTATTTCAAACTAGTAACTAGAATAACTGTTTCAAACTAGGAACAAGAATAACTATTTCAAACTAGGAACAAGAATAACTATTTCAAACTAGGAACTAGAATAACCATTTCAAACTAGGAACTAGAATAACTGTTTCAAACTAGGAACAAGAATAACTGTTTCAAACTAGGAACAAGAATAACTGTTTCAAACTAGGAACAAGAATAACTGTTTCAAACTAGGAACTAGAGGAATTTCTTCAAAATATAAATTAAAGGCTCTGCTTTAAAATATGACCTAGAGTAACTACTTAAAATAGGAATTAAAGAAACCACTTAAAATCGGAACTGGATGAACTACTTAAAATATGATTTAAACTTTAGAGGAACTTCTATACACTAAGAAATAGAAGAACTTCTTCAAAACAGGAACTTTATAAATTGAATCAAAATAGGAACTACTTCAAGATGATAAATATCGGAAATACTTGAAGACAACTATTGGAACTATCAAGCAAATGTGTACACGTGGAGTAGATGTCAAGCTCATTTAGTCTGGTTCACCGGTGACGGGGTGGTCGAGGTTCTATTCCCGGCCAGGGGAATAGAGGGTGGTTTACCTATGTAGTTTTACACTTTCCTTCCACGCAAATTCGGGTACATATCTTGTAGGTATTACGTATATCCCCGACGGGTAGTGAAACAAAGTGTAAAAAAAAAAGTCAAACCTAGCTGAAATACATCGCTTGAATAAAAGTAGCTCAGTGCAACCGGAAGGGTTGGAACCTCGGCCTTCAGGACCCAGGGAATCATTACAATACCAGTGGTACCAACTCCAGCAGGTTCATTACGAGTCCCGCTTGATCAAGTATCTCTCAAGAGAGAGACTTAAATATAAACCAAGGAACAGAGAATGGTGATAAAACAGGTAGTCGGTGAATCACTGTGTGTGTGTGTGTGTGTGTGTGATAGAGAGAGAGAAAGATGGATAGTGTGTATGCGCCGTGCGATCACGCAACCAGCAGTGCAGCCTGTTTGGCACCTTGCCCAGTACTGCNCTGTGTGTGTGTGTGTGTGTGTGTGTGTGATAGAGAGAGAGAGAGATGGATAGTGTGTATGCGCCGTGCGATCACGCAACCAGCAGTGCAGCCTGTTTGGCACCTTGCCCAGTACTGCCAACTTGTTGCCTAGACTTGTTGAGCGTGCAAGTATTATGTGGCCTTATTTACGGGAATATTATCAAAAGGTTGGTAAAGAGAGCCTCGTTATTCATGTGCGACTGTTTTTTTATATGCATTTTTTATTTTATACAACATAAATGACTTTATATAAAAATCTAATTTAGACAGGAAGGATCTTTTTTAAACAATTTTTTTTAAAATCAGTGCTTCTTAATACCCGTTCGTGTTAGACGCAAATCTACTAATTACACTAATTTTTTAGAGTAGAGGGAGGTTTTATTTTGAAGAAGTGTACCCTATTTACGTGAAGAGAGAGTGAAAAAACATAAAGCAAAAACCAACCCTCAGTACACCCGACCGGGATTTGAAACCAGATATCCATGTCACTGGCAGTTCAGTCTATTACGAGAGTGACGCCTTCTTAGATTATTTGACAACTAAAACGGGGGGAGGGGGGGTGGAGATATATTACACATTTTAAAACAACACTTATCAGTAAGCTATTATTAAATGATTTAAAAAAACTTACACATTACATACTTATTTATCGTTAAAAGCACGTCATACCTCAGGTCATGTGATCTGTAGCTGTCACTTTTAATATAGTTAATCAATAAAATAACAATAATAATATAGTAAAATGATATCAATGTTGAATTCAAACAATATGTTTGTATTTTCTACCTTTTCTTTGTTCCAGAATACACAGTATATAGTAAGTGCTTTGTAATCAATACCGTGACCCCTGCTATACGTGTCTAGTGGGTTTTACACACGTCATTCATTCAGTATTATTATGAAACAAATGGGGAAGAGTGGGCTCTTAGCGTTTGGGAACAAAGTCCAAGGTGTGATGGAAGAAAATTAGAGCCAAGGTCTGCATATTTGTGGGTTTTTTTAAATTATAAAATAAAGCTATTTTTTGGCGAAAGTAAATCAAATATTGTTTCAGAAGATACTTTTGATTTACTTTTCTACACATGGTAATCTCAAAAGATTTTTTTTCTGTTTAGCACCGCATATTACTACCCGTTTTGGTTATACAATTATATACTAACTACACTCATTGTTTTAGGGATTAAGAAGGTTTTAATTTATAAGAAGTTCACACGAATTTGCGTGGAGGGAGGGTGGGAACCATTTAGAAAAAACACATCCTCAGTGCACCCGACCGGTATCTAACCCCGACAATGTAATCTAACACAAGATTAACGCGTTAGACCATGGGTCTGCCAAATTTTTGAATGTCTGGCATGAACATGGCGGAATTTGCTTGGAAATTTTTCTTTTTATCCCCAAATGGTTAAGGATTGATCTGTTATTATGGTCAGCGCCTCCTTCAGCTCCAATGTTTACCAACCAATATATTATATTACATATATGTAATTTTCTTCCCCCTCCAGCTATTTATTCCCCTTTTCGCAAATGTTAATGCTGATGTGAATTACCATGCTCTATCCTTTGGGGATTCCCTAATGGAACGTTTCCTGTTGAACACTCATTATCATAAATTAAAGTGGCTAAACTATCTACGAAGCAGGGAGGCGAGTACAGGTCTAGGATACCGCGGTTTGACCCCAGGTGGTTATTAAATTGGAATGTAAGGAAATGAGAGAGTTAAATTCACCATTTATACATGATTTTTTAATAGTAAAACACTTTTTCGGGCAATATTTATAAATTTTTTTTAGCACCACATCTGATTACCCGTCCGAGCTATATACTAATTACGCTAATGGTTTAGGAATTAGTAAGGTTATATTTAGAGGACGTATACCCGCATTTGCGTGGACGTAGAATGTAAAACTATTTTGGAAAATCCATCCTCAGTACACCTGACCGAGATTCGAAACTTGATCTCCCAGTCATCGGCAGTCTAGTCTACTGTGAGAGTAGCGCGTTAAACCATGCGGCCACTGAAGAGGATAATAAAATATTATTTGAATAGTCACATTGAATGAAAACGTGTCAGCTCCATCCTAGAAAACTGATATTAACGGAAGAAGGGACCGTTGTGCTTACTTTATTATGACTCTCTATCTGCAGAAGATGGCATTATCTTCGTGAAGATACAGTGGCTGCTCGGTTCGTATGGCTCGATTACAGGCTAGCACCATGCTTTTTTTGTGAGATACATTTAGTTTAATTTTCTACACGCAGTTATTGCAACACTTCTTTAATATTTGTCATAGACATTTTTTTTTTTAGAACCACATTTTACTACCCGTTCGGGTTATACGCTAAATGATTAGAAATTGAGAAGGTGGAATTTATAGGAATTGAACCCGTATTTGCATGGGGGGAAAGTGAAAAACTATTTAAGAAAAATCACCCCCAGCTCACCCGACAGAGAGTCGAACCATGATCTCTCAGTCCTCAGCAGTCTAGCTTAACACGACTAGCGCGTTAGTTAACTACGCCACCAAGGAGGGTTATTGGTATTTGAACCGGAAATTAATAAATGAAAAGAAACATTATTTTTCAGGTTTTCCGATCCCCTGTGACAAATCTTCCAGAACTGTTGAGAGGACTGTGTTTAGAAAATTAAACGAAAATGATTACTGATGCAATATTTTAATTATTTTGCTTAAAAAATTTTTTTAGACAGTTAAACTATAGTACTTAACACACATTCCCTCCCCCTTAAAATATTTTTGTGCACTGTACGTTGGTCCGTTTTTCTACTCAGATATTATAACTTTGGACGTTAATAGATGTCGTCTGGTGTCAATTGGTTTTGGTATTACGTTGACCGTGCTCTGACGTAATCTTTTGTGAAGAAAGTGCACATTAAAATACCATTAATAAAACAAATTACTATCATAAATGGTCGCTTGGTATAGCACGCCACACTCAACAAATACTCTAGATTTTTGATGACAGGGAGGTCGGGGTTGTAATACCTGCTAAATGTTCTAAGGTTCTTTTTTCTTAATATGTTTATAAGTCATCGCGTCAAACCACCTGTTCATGTTATATGCACATTTGTATAATAATTATTCCAATGGGCTGAGAATGAGAAAGGAACAAAGGTAATACACCCGATTTTGCATGGAAGGAGAGTGGGAAAACAATTTAGAAAAACAACCCCTTCAGTAGATGTGACCGGGGCAAGAACACCCATCTCCCCGTCATCACTAGGCCAGTCTAACATGTGAAAGGGATGCCTTTAGACCATTACGGCTACTGAAAAAGGTCCTTATTAATTAAAATTTAATATTTATACTTGAATTAACCTGAAAGCTAACCTCCTCCTACCTCTTCGACAACAACCCTTAGAACCACCCTTGAGCTGCATTTACGTAGAGAAAGTATGATCAACCCCAGTACACCTGGCCAGAATTCAAACCCTGACATGATTGTCAACAGAAAACCAGAGCTTGACGTTTATTTCGCGTGTCCACAGATGCTTAGACGCTTATTACAGAGGTTTAAAATGTCCGCTTGGCTTTTTCTCCGGCTTGCGTGTTTCGACTTTAACCAAACTCCGGCTATTTATAAAAAAAAAAGTGATCCTAAATTACAGTCTCAATATTATGCTCAAGTCTCGCTCTGTTATAAAGCAATCAATTAGAGCTAACTAGTTTACTGTTCGTGTACAGTAAAGGTCAACATTTTCTTCTGGATCCTGCTTAGTCAAACTTTTTTTTGTCCAAGACTGTACTACGGCAATGCAATCTAAATTCAATTCAAGCAGTAAAGTACACTTGACTTACTCACCACAAACTGATTAAAATTCTAAATGTAATTGACTAAATATTTTCACTTTAACTCTTCCATGATATTCAATACTGTGATTTAGATACTAAATCAAACACATTTTATCGATTGGACCCAATACTATTCCAAATAAAAGTTCAATTATACATATATTAAAATTTCAATTTTTAATCTTTCGGTTTTACCATAGTGAGGTTTTCACCTTTTAACTAATTATACACGTCTATGAAATTAATATGACATTCCTATAATCTTTCACTATTTGAAAAAAGTAAGTTCTGTCCTTTATATAAACTCATAATATATGTCTATGAATATTTCTATTATTTAATCTTAAAGTGATAGACATGGTTAAGTTCTGTCCTTTAAATAAACTCATACTATACGTCGATGAATATTTATATTATTCAATATTCCAGTGAAAGCCATGGGTAAGTTCTGTCCTTTAAATAAACTCATACTATACGTCTATGAATAGTTTTATTATTCAATCTTCATGTGATAGATATACATCTATGAATATTTCTATTATTCAATATTCATGTGATAACTATACGTCTATGAATATTTATATTAAGGTAGGTAAGCCAAATAACGCCAGGTCTCCAAATAACGCCCATCCGTCATTTTATACAACAAACATCGAAAATTTTACAAGATTAGTTATGATCCTAAATGCTCCTGGCCTCTAACGGTTAGGNTTATTTAATCTTCCAGTGATAGACATGAATAAGTTCTATCCTTTAAATAAACTCATACTATAGGCTCACTCCTACTATTAAATCTTTGAGGTAGGGGCTGCACTTTAAATAAACTCATGTTATACATTTATTAATATTTCCAACCCCTAACTTTCTCGTTTCATTTATTTGAGGTATTTCACGCGCACTTGAAGAACCGACTGAAAGGGGAAACCTACATTTCAACAATGATACATTTTTAGACCATGCAGGGAAATAGAACCTTTAGTTTCTAATCTCAAATATTTTAGTATTTTATACTGGTAGCTTCTGCTCACTGGTAAACTAATTATTCTTTACGTCCATGAATATTTATATAAATTAATATTTCAGTAATAGCCGTGGGTAGATTCTGCCACGAAATAAAGCCTATTATACATTTATGAGTATTTATATTATGTAATATTTCACTACTAGCCTTGGGAAGATTCTACTACGAGATATATGCCTTTGGGGCTAAGGGAAGTTGGAAAGAGCCACACAAAATGTCTGGTATGGCTAATGTTAGTTCAAGCCTCCGGTTATATGCAGCGCTGCCTCCATTTAGTAAGGAGGAGGGGGGGAGGGACCCATTGTATTTTATTTATTCTTTGTGCGAGCTATAGAAATTGAGGTTATGCAAGGTTTAAAACAACCGTTTTCTCCAATTATTTTTGTCTGAACTGAAACAAAAAATCTTCTTGTTGAAAACTATTTGGTTTTAGCTTAAGCGAGGAAAAAATTATGTTAAATACCTTTCCGGTCGTGATTGGCTACATTTATTATTGACTACATCTTTTTACCCTCTCCCCTAAGCCACTGTAGATATATAATTTCAGTGTATGTTTGCTCAATTATAAGTTTTAGTACGGTAGTAAATGAAAGTAGTTACATCTTGAAATAAAAATACCCCAATTGTGGGTCGAGGAGTCTTAGGGCATTACTCCTGCAATATACTGAATTGGTTATAATGGAGAAATCGGGGTTAAAATCCCAGTTGAGTGTCCTTAAAGGTTTTTATAAAATGAATTTTCAGCCTTCCTCTACGCCAATGAGGCTACACGTATTCTAAATTAAACCCTCCTTATCTCTAACACATTAGAGTAATTAGTATTATTATTTAGCACCGCGTCTTACTACCCGTTCGGGTTATACGCTTTAAGTACTAATTACTCTAATGGATTGGGAATTGGATAGGGAAAACCACCCCCAGTTCACCCGACCGAGATTCGAACCTCGATCTCCCCGTCCTCGGCGGTCGAGCTCAACACGACTACCGCGTTAGCCAACTACGCCACCGAGGTGGGTGAGTGATTACTAAATATGCTTAAAACCGAAAGGGTAGTATGATGCACTGATAAAAATAAATACACTTATTAATTAGGTATGGGTAAGGTATAACTTAAAATAAAATATTCCCTCATTTGCGTGGATGGGAAGTGAATAACACCCTCATTACACCAGAAACTCAGTCCAATATGAGGGTGACGCGTTATACCACGTGACCACCGATGCCTCAACTATGACGTAGACAGGACCTGCCTCTGCTAGCGGATATGAACCACATGAACACTTTTACACACGTCTACTCCTGTTGAACGAGTTACCGGGAATAAAACGACCCCCCTCCCCCTTTTTCCATTCCGACAGTTACCATGACGATACTTCCACCCATGGGGAATCCTTCCCCCGTCTGCTACTTTACTCCCCCCACTCCCACCCACACCCCTTGACACGAAGTAATAAAAACCTCATTTATTACCGACGAACACTCATCCACCATCAAGTCCTCCGAAGATAATGACCACTTTTACAGGGCTATCTATCTATCCCTCCGGACTCTGCTACTTAGTCATCAAGACGCACTTCTAGGAACACTTGTCGCCATCTTTATTAGGAAATGTTTGTGTTTTATGGGTTTTTAGAATTTCAATTTCAATTACTTTAAGTTATGTTTACACGCTAACTTGTTTGTCACACTGTATCCAAGGTTTTTTTTTAATCCGATGCCTTAGCTCAGTGAGTAGAGTCTCTGCCAAGTAAGTTAAAGGTCCCGGATTCGATTCTTAGTACGGACGAAATATGTATCATTGTTTAAATGTAGGCTCCCTCCTTTCACTGTTGCGAATTAACGGCCGGGCGCTGGTTGTTGTGTCTGTCCAAGATTTAAGTTGATCAATAAGTCGTGTAAATATGATTAGTTTGTTCATAAAGAGCGCGCTGGATACCACAAATAGTAATAATCTTGGTATTTGGAGAAAAAAGGGGAGTTTTAAATAATTTGAGAACTAAAACAATTCTATCAGATGTTAAGTCTTGAGTCAGACAGTTAGATATTTAAGAATGAGGAGGTACGTAGTAAAAAAAAGATTTCACACCCTCTTATCTATGCCATCAGTCCTGTAAGCGAGTGGATTCACCAGTAATCCAGAGATAAGAGTTCAAATACCAGCTGGGAGGAATTGAGGATGAGTTTTACCAAATGGGTTTCCCATTATTTCTTCACACAAATGAAATGAGGATACATTTCTTCTGTATCATACCTTAATAATCCCCACCCTTTTAGGTTTTTCTAACATCACGTCTCACAAAACCCTTTCACGTTATACTCTGATGTAATAATAATTATTATAATGTGTAAGGGATGAGGAAGGTTGAAATTATGGAAGTTTTCCCGCATTTGTGGGGGGAGAGCGTGGAAAATGATTTAGGGAAAACTACCCTCAATACACCCGACATAGATTCGAACCCCGATATCCCCATCATTGGCAGTCCAATCTATTATTGCGAGAGTTACACCTTAGAACATACCCTTTTAGTGTAGTTAAATTCACATAGCCTGTATGGGTAGTAGGACAAGGGTAATTTCTTTTATAAACTATGTCATAATTACTTACAATAAATAATAATATATTTAGTTGTTCAAAGTAGCAACGTCCATTTCAGTAAATATTAATAAATGGAAATACAGTAATAAGTATCATCAAAGCTTAAAGTTTTACACTTTTTTTTATTCTTTCTGCAATATTTAATATTCTTTTGTTTAAAAATCTATACAATAAAAGCCGCGCTGTGTTTGTTTGTCTGTACAGAGTTTTTCTTAAACTTCCCGATAAATACAAGTTGAAACTTCGCACGCTGATTACTTAAGTGTTGTAGTTACCTCTACATTTCTTAAAACTTATATTTTTTCAGGGTTGTGGGCCCCAGGGGTGATTCAGCACAGAGCTATCACGTGACTAGATTATGAATATATATTTGAACTATGGAGTAAACCATCTTTATTAGATGAACCCAAAACTTTATATATATATATAAAGTTTCGGATTCATATATATATATATCCTGGTAACTTAAAAGAGGCATGGATACAAATCCAGTCATCCCCTGTTTTGAAAAATCTTTAAAATAGATTTATAAAAAAACCCATTGAATATACTTCGCGCTTAATCCTAAATCGCGCCTCTCGGAGACAAAACCAACCCAAAATTAATGTATAAAAGAAGACAAAATAATAAGAGTAATATGAAAAGCGACATTTTATTTGAAAATATGACGTAACTCTGAAATTAATTGTAATCTTGTTACGTCTCCAAAAGGTCGGTAGGGATAAGTGATATTATTCCCAAGGGAAGAATTATTATTTCTTGTTGGTAGAAGACTCGTCTCGAATAACGTCTTGAAGGTGAGCAGAGACAAGATTTAAATTGACACAGATGTAATCACGAGATCTCATAATATAAAAGTGGAGTAAAATTCTAAAGAAATGAATATAAATAAATTGCACAATTAAGCTGCCTAAACGACCAAATGTTGCTTTTATTTTTCTTGTGGTTTTGACAATCGCACGGAACTAACAGTAATAAAATTATTTAAAAAAACATTTTTATGAAATCATAATGAATCCATTTATTAAATTAAAAAGCCTTATAAATGTATGTCTCAGAAGAAGAAAGTCTTATGTCACATATACAAAATTATTAGAATAGGAAGTAATAGTTTTTTAGTTGTGGAAAAAAACATGTTGATGGCATTCAATGCTTGGTCCGAGAATCTAGTGGACATGATTAAAATAACTTAGAACTTTGTTAATTTCTTTATATTTAAAAATGACACCTGGGCACGGGATAATAGCCTTAGTACGTAACTGAGCTATAATAGCCCCAGATAATAAAAAAAAAAACCCTGCGCAAACCCACATTATTCTACTGCGCAGGGTGAAAATCAGTCTATGATAATCGCTTGCATGTTTCACATCGGCTGTCCGGAAGCACGTGTTACACTAGCTAGGCAACATAACCTGTTACAAATAATTGTCTTTTTTAATGCGATTTAGTTGAACCTTTAAATAATTCGTGTGTATATTTTATAATTTCTGTGTACTTATATAGTTTAGTTCATATAATATACTTAACAAGAACCTATGTAATGGCAGCATCATCTCCCAAAAGTGTTTCTGGACGTTCTTCGAGAGGACAGACAGGCTAGGTAAATTGTATATAATATAGCTGATCATTTGAAAAACCAGAAAGAACAATTTAAGTTAAAATATAATATAGTTGAATATACAAGTGAGGCCACAGACATTTATTTAAGTAGCTTAAAAACCATTTTGAGGGAATGTAAGTGTTTCCTTGCTTCTAAAGGACACCTGATCTTTTATATTTAAAAAGAAAAGTGTAAAGGCCGATTCACGCAGACCAGTAAGATAAGCTAAGATTTGCTCTGCTAGCTCTTTAGAAAAATAGCGAACCATTTATTTAAGTGTGCTGGTTCACACAGAAAGATAAGCTAAGCTATGCCTTACCACGCCATGCTATTTTTTTTCCGATTGCTGGCCGGGAAATTTTTCCATCTTTCATCTTGAGCCCTCTTACGCTGCGCATGCGCATTAACGCAGCTTGGGCTACGTGTTGAACTGACTCGGTGCTGGTTTGGTGAAAATAACTAAAGAAGTGTTGAAGTTTTGTTTTCAGTTTGTTACATATCTATTTAAGTAATATTATATTTAGGTTTTATATTTAATAAATCTGTTTATATTAAAATGGAAGCGTTTATTGAACAAGTCAAATCTAGACCTCCTAAATTTTCTTCATCTTCCAAAACAATTGCGAACAGCATCAGCTTCTCTTACTCAGTACTATCATCTGAACTCAAACAAGATATTTTGGAGAACGCCATCATAACTAAAGTTCACTGGAGCAGACCAGAAAGAAACAACACTAAATTCTAGAGTGAAAAGAGGGATTATTGCTTTGATTAGCTTAGCTTAGCAATGAGTGTGAAACCAAATTGACAAATTTTAGCACAGGACAGCTTATATTAGCTTAGCAATGAGCGTGAAACCAAATTGACAAATTTTAGCACAGGACAGCTTATATTAGCTTAGCAATGAGCGTGAAACCAAATTGACAAATTTTAGCACAGGACAGCTTATATTAGCTTAGCAATGAGCGTGAAACCAAATTGACAAATTTTAGCACAGGACAGCTTATATTAGCTTAGCAATGAGCGTGAAACCAAATTGACAAATTTTAGCACAGGACAGCTTATATTAGCTTAGCAATGAGCGTGAAACCAAATTGACAAATTTTAGCACAGGACAGCTTATATTAGCTTAGCAATGAGCGTGAAACCAAATTGACAAATTTTAGCACAGGACAGCTTATATTAGCTTAGCAATGAGCGTGAAACCAAATTGACAAATTTTAGCACAGGACAGCTTATATTAGCTTAGCAATGAGCGTGAAACCAAATTGACAAAATTTAGCACAGGACAGCTTATATTAGCTTAGCAATGAGCGTGAAACCAAATTGACAAATTTTAGCACAGGACAGCTTATATTAGCTTAGCAATGAGCGTGAAACCAAATTGACAAAATCTTAGCACAGGACAGCATAGCATAGCTTAGCTGTCTGTGTGTATCGGCCTTAAGGAGTGTTGTAAAATAATATTTATAGATGAATTCAAGATAGCATCAATTCATAGAAAAGACCACGAATTTTATGGCTCAATAAAAACCGTGCAGACACTTAAGAAATTGCAAACAGCTCTTAAAAGTGAATATATAATAGATTGTAGCAGAGAGTATTTGAGTATTTGCGAAAATAAATCAAAAGTTTGGACTTAAAGTGGAAAAAATGTCAATCGAAAAGAAAACTTTTGATCGAATGCCCTGAAATAGTGTTATGGGGAGCCAGGTGCTTACGTTAAATTCTTGATCTTAGGAACATTGGAAGGAACATTATATGTTAATGAAATGTATGTTAATGTGTGTCATAATGTAAAAATATGCTGGCAGTCCGAATTCAAACCAGTTGCTACGACGCCTATTATTATTATTACTATTATTAGCACCGCGTCTTACTACCCGTTAGGGTTATACGCACTTACGCTAATGTGTAATGGTAGGGTGATTGTGAGATGAAATGGAGGACCTACAGTTTAACGTGGAATCCGAACCACGGTGGAGGCCTGGCATTCCTCACATTCACAAGATGTCTCGTCAGAGGTGAAGGAAGGGTTTGGTAATCAGATAAATCTTTGCCGGGACCGAGGATCGAACCCCGGCCGCCAGCATAGAAGTCCGACACCTTACCCCTAGACCGCCAGGTCACCCGACGCCTATTAGAAAAGGAAGTCGACTAAACACTGTGCATGCTGGAGGGAAAAAGGGATTTTGTTCCTAGATCTTTTAATAAGCGTGTCTTACCACCCATTAAGGCTATATGCTTATGTACTAATTACGCTAATGGTTTTAGAGATATGGAGATTATATTTGATATAAAGTGTACCCGAACTCGTATAAAGAGAGAGAGAGAGAGTGGAAAACCATTCCCAGTACACCCGACAGAGATTTGAACCTGGTTCTCCCTGTCACTGGCAGTATAATCTACTGCGAAGGTAGCGAAAGAGATAATGTGACCGTCAAAGCGTTTTTTTCTTAATTTCCTTTTCAGGAGTCGTACCGTGCCCAGGTTTATTCTTCATTTCACTTCCAATTTAAGGAATATTATATTTAAATGTGGCTATAACCGTAATTTACAAATATAATAGCTTGGCTATTGGATCCATCTTGTTATGTTTGTTTTTACTTTCTCATATACAGCACGTATTGTGATAATTACCATTTTCAATCTCAAGATTACAATGAATTGGATTATGCAATTCGCTATGTTACCCCAGATGGCTGCAACCGAAACAAATGAACAGATTTCTTTCAAACTTGATATTTAAATGTTATTTGTAATAACTTCAAGGAGTTTTTTTAATCTTAACTATAGCTTTCAATTTACTAAAAACTGATTTTTGATAGTTTGAATTTTTTCAAAAATGGCTTCAACTTATTTTAGCTTTGATATTACAATAATTCTCAAACTAATTGCTTTTATTTTATGAAAAGTGAAGAGATTTGTGAGAACTCGAGATTTTTTTATGTCAAATAATATTATAGTTTTCTGAAATTTCTGCTTCTCTTTTGAATATTTTTGAGATTTTGGGGGCACATCCTTGGTGTATTAGCTTTCATTTTGAAATTTCTTTATGGACTTTGTTTTAGTAAAACTCTTGGAACTATTGTCAAAAAAAATTGCTTCAAGCTTATTTTTCTTGGACGAATTTACGGTTAGAGATTGGGTATTGTGCCTGTTTTAAATATTGAGTTAGTTTGTAAGACGTATGATGCAATATACAAATAGCCCATAAAGTGAACATTAAATAGGTTATTTGATATTTACATTAAAATATAAACACTAAGGCAGTTCGGATTAAAAAATAAACAAATTTAATATGGGGGAAGTAATTTTATTTCTAGGAACGTTTACTATGTATCAATATTGTTTTCTGATAAAATGGAGAATATACGGTTTAATTTAATTAATGAAGAATGATCAACATTTTGACTGAACTTTTTAAAAAAAATTTAACTTTCTTTAGAATTCAAAACGTGACTCAAATAAAGTTTCCAAAGCTAACAAAAGAAATAGCAAGAAAACGAAAAAAAGTGAAAAATAAAAGTTATATAGAAATTAAATTTGTAGGTTACGAATTGTAAGAACGGGAAGATCAATAAAAAAAAAAGAAAAAGAAAGCTAACAAATAATGATCTAAAGAAGTCGACGCTCTTGCCTCACACATTCATCACAGACAATAGGTACCATGGTGGGCTTGTGGTTGATGTTGTGTCCACCACCGCTCACCAGGGCGCTAGTGTCGGGGGATGGATATAGAATGAAAAAAAAGGGGAACGGACGAACGAACCCCATTCATTTTGTTATGGATATTACCTCAAAGAACTGGACGGGGTCTTGACAGGGTTAACAGGGGTTGAAGGAGGGTTGAGAGGAGTAAAGGTAGTCCACACAATGGTGACAACTCTCAGGAGACCCCACGGGCCGAGCAAAAATTCAACTTTTCACTGATGTACCTCACGAAATGAGGTTATTGTCACCCCAGCAACTACTAAGAATTCTCTCGTCAGATGATAGAAGTGACAGGAATAGATATGATGAGAAATGGAAGGGTGAAAGGAATAGTAAGGAGAAGCCGGAGCAGGGTAGGATAAATAAGGTGATATGGTCATGTGAGTAGAATGGAGGGGAAGATACCAAAGAAGATGCTGGATATTGAGGTGGGGGCAGAAGGTTAAGAGGAAGACCAAGGGACAGGGGGCTGAGGGAGCGCAGAGAAGTGTGGAGGAGAGAGGAGAAGACTAGGTCATTATGTAGGAAGAGAGGGGGTCAAGGAAAAGGATACGTTGGAGAAGCTCATGTTCCAGACTGTGGCTGGAAACTGTCCATTATGATGATGATGATTATTATTATGTAGGTCAGTAGCAAAATACACATATATGTTAAGTTCTACTGGTTCCAGTGAGTAAATAGAACCTTGACAATACATTCTGATTTTTGATACATCTGATGGACCCATTTTCTGACGTTTACCCAGTTCTGAAGTTTTGTTTCATTTTCACAGACTTACCTAAAGGGTATCTCTAATATAATTATGTACCCCACGTTATTGCGAATGAGTCTAGTTAATGAAATATCGCCAAAACAAATTAACTGTTGATGTATCTAGCGTATACATATTAAAGTTGGTATAACTGGTACATATTCGTTTCTACACTAAGCTTCAGTTGAGGTTATTCATAATATAAATGTAGTATTGATTACGTAACAAAGTCTACGTAACGTCGTAAATTCATCACAATTGTTACAACATATGAATGATAAATATTTACCCGAGATTTAAATAGAAATGGGCAAAATTTAGATTCGGTCACGTTCGAAATATGAACAAATAAAATACACAAAAACTTGATAAACAACGGATTATTATAGGACATTTTGAAGACTATACAACTTAATCAGGCAGATTTTGTGAATATACTATATAATATTTTTGAAAAATGGGTATTTTGTCATATATTTTGAGCTTAGGTTTTTATCTTAGCTCACCAATGCTCAAAAAAACTTCTGTCTGGTTGAATGGTTTTTTTAGCACCACGTTTTACTACCCGTTCAGGTTATACGCTTTTAAAAATTGGGTTGTTTAGGTAGGGGCTAAAACTTGAAATTTCTTTTGAAGAAATATTTTTCTAAAACAATACTTTAACCATACATAGCATAACATCAAGGGTAATACTATTCTTTAAATTGAAGAATGACATCTGGACCCGGAAATTGAACCCGGGAGTTCAAGCTTAGTAAGTCATTGCTCTCACCACTGAGCTATCCAAGAGTCGTACCGTGCCCAGGGCCATTCTTTAATCATATTTTAAAGCAGAGTCTGTGATGGTCGTGCGGAAATCTTCAGCTACATTTGAATAATCAATTAAGATCGTGAGCTATTAGATAACTCATCCACCTTCGACTCGGGAAGGCTTTATGCTGACAATAGTAAAATGACAACTGTACGAATTCGCATGAAGGAATAGTGAGGAACCAAATTTACGAGGCCACCTCAACACATCCATACAGCATTTGAGATCTCCGACCTCCAAGTCACCTGCAAACCAGAATAGACGAGACTGACGCTTTTTATCCGCCACTTAACCACCAGCTCGGGTGATATCACATATTATAATTGAGGCCCATTGGCCGAACGGTGTAAGGCGAAGCTCTTGCAATAGACTGGAACAGCCAATGTTGGGGAAACTGGGGTTCGTGCCCTGGTTGGGTTTACTGAGGGTAGTTTTCCTCACTCTCCTCCCATGCAAGTGCGGCTACAATTACTTTACATTAGACCTTCATTGTTCTTAACACAGTAACATAATTAGTGCATAAGCGTGTAATCTTAACGGATAGTAAGATTCGCTGACTATATCTATATAAGAGATGGGTTAAATCTGAAACTTAAATTTTCTTTCGAATCCGTGGATCTTTCAAAGTGTGACCTACAATTTAAGTTGGAGATAAATATTTTAAATAGAATTTAGAAAAAAGTGGTTTAAGGCTTGATGCCACTTTCTATATTTTGTTTCTCATGTCTATTACGTCATAAGCAACAAAGAGAGCACGTTTTTAGTAAATTATTATATTAATACAATTTTGTGCTTTTTTGTGTGATTTTTGTTACCATCCAACTACACAAGTCTATATAATTCCTTTTTACCAATTTATTAAAATTGTTATCTAAAGACAAAGTATTTATTGTATTCGAGATAATTTTGAAATTTTTACGAACATCGAATCTCTCTAATACTATAATACTGTATATATTTATATATAAATATACCATGAAATCGAGGCATGAACCTAGTTCTCCGTTCTAAAAGCCTAGTTTTTCTAATCCCTAAGGAGAAGCCAAAAACACAGAGCTCTACCTAATAAAACATAACATTCTCGTGAGAGTTTCGTTACTGGCAGACTCCATACGGTAACACGCTCCGATGACGTCATTCATGTAGTGCTGGAGGGTTTAAGGGCTTTATATTCCCCACGGGCTATTTGCACCGTGGAGTGGCCTAGAAGTTGTATAAGGTAGGACGTGTCTTTCTTCTTGTGAGGGAAGGATAAGAAATATGAACCTACTTCACAAAAGGTTGAAGTTGTTTGTACTTGTGTGTGAGAACCTCGTGCTTGTATAAACTGTGGCGTAAAAATACCGGCTTGTATAAACTGTGGCGTAAAAATATCGGCCGTTTTGAAGTAATCGTTAGATCAGTTTTTCCTCAAACTGTGTTATTTGAGGAGTAAAACGTCCCACTGAGTTTTATTAATCATAAAATATGTTTTTATAAAAGTATGATAAATATATTAATGCTGATTTTTTTTTATCACCGTGGCTCGCTACTCATTTGGGCTATATTAATATGAACTAATATCGCTAGTGCGTTAAGGACGAGAAAGGTTGAATTTTGAGGAAGTATACCCACTTTTTGTATAGAAAGAAAAAGAGAGAAGCCATCGAGATAAAACCAACCTCTGTACACCCGACTTGAGTTCGGTTTACATGTCCGTACACCATACTGACGTCACGCGGCCAGTACATCGATGTTATGCGGCAAGTATCGTGACCATGATGACGTCATTATCTATTTTGGGGCTGGTTTTTTCCTGGTGACGTAATTATGTTAGATCCTGCCCTGTTCTTAACCTTATGTCGCAATCCTGCTCATTTTGCGCCCCCAATTTTGGTTCGGCTCCTTTTGGCACCAGTTTGGCGGCACGACACGTCGAGCCAGGGATAGGTCACGGGGGATGAGGTCAGAATCTATTTAAGGAGGAAATATAACTCATACATGGCGCCATGTCGGCACTCTAGTATATCGCGAGAGACTTAGGGTTCGGCCAGACTGACAAGCGCGCGAGTTACTGACTGAGTGACTGCGTGGACAAACTGGCGAGCGAGTCACCGCGTTATTAGCAGATAGCTCTCGATAGTTGTTGACAAGGAGGCAAAGGCTCGAATCATGGCTCAGTGAACTGAGGGTGGCTTTATACAACTGATTTATTGTTGTAGTATTTCCATCCTCTCTTCACGCTATTGGTGATTCTTATTTGTAAAGGCCTATTTTGATTATAATTTAGAAGTTTTTTAAAATATCGGGTTTACATGTATAGACCTACAATACATTCTATAGGGATTTACTAATTAAATTAGGCCAATAGTAGCAAGTGTGTTAAACCTATCAATAATAATAATAATAATAATAATAAAAGAGTCAAATATCACGTAAAATTGAGAAGTTTTCCTAGCATTCAATGAATCAACCAACATACAATAATATTGCCCAGCACCTGTAAACTAGACTGTTCCGGCTCAAGCGCGACGCTCCAGTCCGGCCACCTCTCATTACAACGAATGTGTTCTATTTTATTTTTTAGTCACGTGCTCGCCCAGTCTGGCCTTATCCTTAGGGTAAAAATAAGTATACCACGGTTAAGAGTTGAAAGCTACATATTTCCAGGGAAAAGGCAAATACTCTTTTTGTCCTCTTTCGTATCCCATAAACAAATGTATGCACCCTGATACGTGCTTGTGAGGGTAGTGAGGGGGGGGGGGACGATAAGGTTTTACTCTTAATTAAATTGTAATTATGGTATAAGTGATCGCCTTTGTAGTCTAGAAGTCACAGTCCCTGACTACAAATCCAGAGGTCCTGGGTTGTATCCTCGGTGCTTGTCGAGGAAATTGATGATAGTGGGAATGTCTAGTTCCTACACTGATATAATTAGTCCGATATCAACGGTCGAGTTCCTTCACGACACCTCAAGGAGGGGATCTTCACACAGTAAATTACAAAATTAAATAAGAAAGAAATTCGTTAACGCATGCAAGGCTAGGTTAAGTTAGGTTGATTAAGACCCATAAGTATATGTAGAAATTAACCAACTATATTTATAATCCATTCGTTCAGGTGTCATGAAGAACTCAACCCCCCCTCCTCTCCCCAACCCACCAAGTGGAGGAACTCGACCATAAAATTAAGTGATTAAGTGACCTTTATCGAAGAGGGGATTAAATCAGCTTTCGTGGAGGAAGTCGAACACGCCCAATGATAGAGAGATGGGAGTAAACATAAAGCTCCAAAAGCTCGAAGAAAAGTCGACACGTTAACTCTACGTTACAAACAGATTGTCTTTCTAAGAAAGAAAAGCACGAAGAAGTTTCGGTCCCTCTGTATGAACATCTGCAGCACTCAGTCAGCAGAGTAGATTCTCTGCAAGTTCTGGATTACAATTAAAAAAGCAGTTTATTACACAAGCTGTGCAGAAAAAGTGACATGACATAAATATCCTCTCATCCGACAGATACAAACGTACCTACAATATTTTAAACACTAAATGTGTACATTTTATCCAAAAAAATCATTTTTTCGTGAAACTCCTAATGCTACCTCACGGAACCCAATTTGGGAAACCCGGTTTTAGACCATTCGACCATCTAAGCGGGCTCCTATTTAATTGATGGTTCACTTAGGTTCCAACCTTTGAATCAAACTAATCATAAGAAACAAGAGGGGAAGGCTTAAGATAAGTCAAAAACCATTCCCCACGATTATCCGTCCCCAGGGTGTAGTCAGTGCACCTGTATACGAGCCTAGGGATTCCGGGCTCGTTTCCCGGCTGGTATCTTGGATATTTTTGTTACCGAAAGGGGATCCACCCCAACGATTACAAGAGTTTGGGTAATCAGGCTTAGGGTAGGTTGTGTTTTCCACTGGTTCCACACCTCCACCTACACCTCATCTCACAAGGACATGGAAAGAGCCTCCGTGTAAAGGATGTAAGATTAGAACAATCAGGCGTCCTTTGGGCAACGGAACATTAGTAAGGACTAATCTTTCCACTACTGCGCTACGAATGATGTAACCAAGACGCGCAATATTATTATTATTATTATTATTATTATTCCTCACTACTCAGACCACGATATTAGAAACGCGCCAACCATTTTGCAAACAAGCCCACCTGCCAACTCAAACTTAACAACAATCTCTCATTTTAATATAAACTTCACTATCTATTCATCAGAAGCTGTGAATTAAATTTACTTGCTTAAAAATGCATTGCAATCTGTAGATTTACCCAGGTCATAAGTTATTCAGGTCTGATAAAACACGAACCAAAGTTTGTTTATGTTACCCCATGAGAAATATCTCGCGTGTGATTTAGATTTTACGTTATGTTTTCCCGTAGGGAACGTACCTTAAAAGTTGGTGTGGACCGTGAAATATTTATATAAACATTTGTAATCATTTTATATGTGAATATATAAGCGTTATTATAATTATATAAGCTATATCACACAACAAATATATTTTTATTAAGTCGATGACTATTTTTTGTCTTATTTCACTCAGACCCCAATTATCCCCCCCTTTTTACTTCCACACTATCTCTCCTTCTCTCACTCTCTTCCCCACCCAATTGTCTCCTCAATTCTCCCATCATATTGGTCCCACAATACACTCTTTCCTACCATTCTCCATCATCTTACTCCCATCCTTTACTCTTTACACCCTCTCCTTCATCATATTTTACCCCTCCTTAATCTTTCCTTCCTCCTCCATCACATTATACCCATTACACACTATTTCCTCTCTCCCTTCATCCTTTTATCCTCATTATCCACTATTTTCTCTTCTCCTTCATTATATTAACCTCATCCATTATTCTTCCCTCCTCTCCTCCATCTTCTTATCTCCTTAACCCATTATTTACTCCCTACCTTAATCCTTTTACCTCCATCCCCACTCTTTCTTCCTCTCCTCCATAATCTCATCACCATTCTCTACTCTTTCCTTTGTTCCTCTATCTTCTTTCCCCATCCCCACTCTCCCTCTATCCTCTTATCCTCTTTCCCCAATCTTTCCTCCGTTTCTTTATTCTCTTATCCTCATCCCCCACTCTTTACTATGTTCCTCTATCCTATTATCCCCATCCTCCACTCTTTACTTTGTTCATCTATCCTCTTATCCCCATCCCTCACTCTTCCTCTGTTTCTCTATACTCTTATCCATATCCCCACTCTTTCCTTTGTTCCTTTATCCTCTTATCCCATCCCCAATTCTTTCTTCTGTTTCTCTATCCTCTAATCCCCATCCTCTACTCTTTCCTCTGTTTATATATCCTATTATCCCCACCCCCACTCTTTCCTTTGTTCCTTAATCCTCTTATCCCCATCCCACACTCTCTTCTTCCTTATCCCATCCTTTCCTTACTTCCCCTCCCTTTATTTCCCTTTTCTCCTCCTTTTACACACACGAGGTTAATTAATTATAGGGGTTTGTCTGTATAAGATTTAATTTTCCATTTAATTTGTTTCATTGTTGTATGATTACCATCCCTTATCATCTCAATACCGGCCCAAGTAACATGCTACTGAATTAAGCTTTATAATTGAAAGATTACTAGTACTATGTGCGCGTGAAATTAATCAGCACAGGCTTGTAAACATTACCGACACGTTCAATCCACTTTTAATGTGATCGCGAAAAACCATCTGAGGGAATATTCGAAACAAATACGCAAGTAACTGTTAGTCTGTAAAGGGAAACGATGGAAGCATTGATGGTGTGCTTGATTCTAACCCGCAGGTTCTAGGTTCGTTATCTACAGGTGACACAGGTGGGGGGAGTTCTTGATTGTAAAATAATTATTTATGTATTATACGTGGTTTTGAACAACTATTTGATAACTTTTAGTAAGAAAATATATTTAAGTTTGGTACAAGAAAGAATATGTTATAAAAATATTAAAACCCGTTGTTTTGTAATATTTTCCTTCATTTATTAACTTTAACTTTCTGAATCTACTGATTATATCGGCACACAAGAATTTCTATGAGCGAGAACGAAAGGACCTAACAATTTTCCCGGGAGAGGTATTTTCACATACCTTCCCAGGGGTTATTTGACATGCTACGATTGATGTAGCACCGATGGCTTTGCTTCCCCTCCGAAGAAAGATATGCTATAGAATTTGATCGCTCAGTGAACATTGTCTACGTCCGCTGGGATTAAACTTACGATCATCGGGCTCTGAGGCAAAGCGTTTTACCCCAAGACTACAGAAGTCAACATTTGCTTTGTAAAATTAGTTTTACTTTACATCAGGTAGTCAAGTGTACTATAAATAATGTTAAAATTAATATCATAATATGATTATATACATTTTTAAATTAAAGGTAGTTTACTGATCACCCTATTTTTAAATATGTTGTTCATAATCATTACAATAGACTTTAATAACAATTATTTATTACTGTGTTGTATAATTTATTTAAATCGTATGTAAGAAACGTTGATCTAAAACATGAAGATCAGACAGACCAATAGGGTATTTAATTTATTCAGCCAGAAACACACGCTCAGAACAATATCTGTTTCCATCGTTTCACGACCAGGCTGTACATCCGTCTCGGCAGCAGTGGCTGTTGCGTTCTACGACACTCCCCTGCTATGTGTGTAGATACTATATATCAAACTTACCTGTGTGCACAATTGCCTATCAATAACATTCCACGGCGCTTTGCTCTGAACCAAAAGGTGCTGTCAATAGAGAAGCTGTTGTAAAGGTCTTTAAGGTGCGGCAGAACGGAAGGCTAAATTACATTTTGGGTCTTATCTTCCTTCTCGAACTGAGTACCCGCTTGAGGAGAGGAAATACCCCCACCACTCTATTACTTTCCCTATCCTGGCGTGTGTCACTCTTTTGGTCGATTGGTTTTCTGTATTCTGAAATAAAAACAAAGCAGAGACCGGTCGGCCACCTCTACCTGAAGGTTTGGGTTCACGAAGTGTTTGAATAAACGGGATACATTGAATAAGATTTGTTCCTACTTTTAATATACACTACTTATAAAACTGCTTTATTTTTTTAGTAAATTGAAACAATTTTATATCTGCGTTTAATGAAAACATATTTTAATATGCCTATTGCTTATCGCTATGTTGTTAGAAAAACAAATTTGTCACTAATTGTCTAGTATAATGATTCTGTAGATTTTTTAAATCCATTGGAAAGTTATTCATGCACTTTCTAAACATGCTGAAAATTGGCTATATTAGCAAATGACTTAAACATTTAAAAAAATTATAATTGAATAATTATTTGTCGTGCACCTTTTGAATACCTACATTGGAAAGTGACTATATAAGCACACGACTCACAAACTAGCTTAATCCTAGGACAGACGTCGAGGTTATAAATTAATTAAAATATGATAAATATTACTATCCCAACGGGAACTAAACAATTAGCTTAGTAAGAAGACGTGCTAAGTATTCGGCTCAATTATCTAGAGCAGCGGTTCACAAACCGTGGTACGTACACTTATTCCGGCTAGTTCGCCGTGAGAAGCCAAACAAAACAAGCAAATTAAAGTTGTAAAAATATAATGTCTCATCAAATACCATAAATATATTAGGACAAAGTCAAACCAAAAGTAAAATAGATTTAAACAGTTGTTGGAGGGATAAATAAGAGTATTTTTTTATATTTCTTTGATACGTATGCCCTATTATCCGTATTGATTAAGTATATATGTTAATTAATGATAAATAAAAACTGTTAATCTACAAATGGTGTTGTGTCATTATATTCCCGGCGCCATTAAAATGTAGCTAAATATTAAAATATTCAGCACTATCTTGGTGGTTCCTCAAAATACGGTAATTGTTTGGGTGGTACGCCATCCAACAAGTACGGGAACCAATGATTCTACAGTGTAGATAATTGCATACAAATAAAGGTGTAGCCTCTATTGATGTAGGCTATTCCTCATTTGATAAAAGTACATGGTATATTCAGCAGCTACTCTCAAAACGGTGTGAGCCAAGCACGTAGGTATGATTTATTTTTTTTACTTTGGGAGGGCATTTGGTAGGAAGGAGATATTTTTAGGGAGTAGGTTCCCTCCACCCCCTGAACTACCAATGGAAGAAGTTTTTTTTTTTACATTATACACTTCTCGGACCGTTATTATCTTCATAACATCCAACGAAAGTACCGTTTACTTGTCTTCCTATGGACAATAAAAATGTATGGTAGTCGAAAGGTTATATTAAGGAAATGAAGCTGTAATAAATCCCATTCATAAGTTAATTAGAGAAATGGAAAAGGGTGAGAGAGAGAACGTTGTGATCAAAACTTATTCCAGGGAGGGGGAGGGAGTTGTGTTACGATCTCAGTATTTGAATATGTAAAGTTGATTTCATTTAATAGTTTTAAAATTTAAAAAAGTTGTTCTTGGCGTGAAAATGAAGATTTATTTTGGAATGTGTTTCTTTGAAGGGACTTGTATTCGGCGCTGATAAAAGTCAGGTTTAGTTGCGGTAATTGGGTTTGTGACGTCAACGCTTCCTTTTAACCGAAACAAGCCCAATATGCTCAGGACGAATGTTGTTGAGACAGACGGTATCCAAATAGTCAGAGGATCCTTGCCAAGGATATAGCATAGCAATTTGTTCCTTAAATGCTTGATGTTTTTTCACTTTTGTGAAATAAAATTCACCTAGCCCATGAATTTTTCCTTTATACTATTTTATCAAAAATAACTTGTGAAATTCACAATATTAAACAATGTTTTGAGCAACATAGGGGGAAAAAATCAGAAGTCCTTGCAGTAACTACTAATATTTATTAATAATGAATATTATTGAATTATACCAGCACTCATATTGTTATATTACAGTAAATAGGTTAACATTTTTGGGTCGTTCAAAATATTTTACGCCCTCTAAAAATCCTAGCTCCGCGCCCTTTAGGAGTCCCAGTCCAACTGGGGTATACTTGACGGACAGAATATAATTTTCAAACAATTCGAAAGGCTAACCCCAAAACGTTTATTATTAAAGAATCATAAAAATAATTTTATTTTTTAGAAACATATTTACTCTTCAATACAAAATAAATACAAATGATTTAATACTTTGTGTGTCAAGAGTCATCATAAGGTGCATCGACTTGCGCGACATTAAAATTGAATCCAATTTTGGCATTGAATATTATTTTAACACAGTTATGCTTTGATCGTTTTTTTTTAACATTTATTTAAAGTGACTTATCATATTTTACGTAGTACATTTCTCTTTATATTTTAACCGACACTTTAGTTAGGTCGATAGCACGTGTGCTTACGAATCTAAGGTGCCCGGTTTCAATTCCAGGTAAAGTCGGTGATTCAACTTTAGTAAACTGTTATGTATGTCATAGTTAAAAGCTAGTTTGTAAGTCGTGTCCTGATATAATCCTTAATTCAATAAATTATACTTTAAAAATCCCCAAAAAAAAAATTCATATGATATATTTTATGAAATAATGTTGATGTAGGTTCACTTTCTAGCTTGCAAAGATTTTTTTTAAACTTAGAAAAAAATAATACAACTGAAATATTCTAACTGGTACTCTGGACAAGTTTAAAAGTTATTAGTGTTGTCCTGTCAAGCGAACAATAAGATTACTGTCTACTGCTGAGTCTTGGGTTCTACAGAGAAACTTCCCCGATCTCTTGGCTTGAGTAGGTGTGGTGAGGGTTTCCACCCTTATCTTGTAATAAACCTTCATTTATGTAACTAATGAGCGTTTTCTATTCCTGGGAATAGGTTTACGTGATTACAAATATTATATTTGTAAATTACACACAAAACTTAAGATGGTATTCTTTTTTTTAAATCCAACCATTTTCAAAAATGCGTTTTTTGAATTAATTTTAAAAATGTATGCATAAAAAATTAATTATATAATTCAATATCAATTTATAAAAGTAACCATACAGTCATAATAAAAATAAAAAATAAATCATTATTGGTTCATCTAGAATTTCGGTCGCAAATCAGTCATTTTTACTGTGCATTAGTAGCTATGTGACCGCACCTTAAGACTACATACGGTAAGTGCTTCAGCGTTCGGCCCAAACGCATTACAATTTTAATTAATAACAGTATATATGATAATTTTTACATTAAATGGTTAATATTAATAGCTCATATCATGGCCTATTAACCGTGGAATTTGATATAAGATTACTCTCAGACCAGAAAACGTGCGGATTACTGCTTTCTTCATTTGATGGTAGGCGTAATGGGATCATTTTAATAATTCTACCTATAAAAATAATGTTATTTAAATTTTACTGTATTTTTAAAAATGTGGTAAAATAGTTTTACTGATCCTAGTTCTAATTAAAACAAATTATAATACAGAAAACTAAACCAAGATTTGACGTCTGGTTGGAGATGTAATACCTACTTAAGTTTAGAGTTATCACTTACTAGGCTCTTAAGGTCATTCAACAATGAGAATTACTAAGTTTGTTTGAGTCTATAACATCTTGGAAGGGAATTTAACATATGTGTCGGAGGGGGGGGG
>CABFOV010005305.1:0-43756 GCA_902141375.1 Timema poppense
TGATATTTAAGAATAACTTACTTTTTTTTACAAATAACAAATAATTTCGGCTAATTTACAAATAATTTATTTTCGAAAATTTAAATTTTGTTAAATATATTAGAATAAGTTGGTTTAAAGTTTATATTTACAGAGTGATTATTGTGATCAACATAATTATGTATTTGTTTGTTTTTATGAATAAAACAGAGTATTTATTAATTGATCACATTTTTCAATCAGAAATATTATTATAAAACCCAAACAAACTTTGTCTCTGTAAATTAACATTCATTTCATATTTTTTGGTTACATGCAACAAATAGTTTGGCTAATTAAAAATATTACAATTATACTTATAAATTACATTATTATTGTTATTTAACTGGAGCTTCTCAAGCAGGCCCACTAAGAATGAATATACATTATACATATTTACATGAATAATATTTAAAACAATGTTTATATGTCTTTATTAGTAGCATTTTCTCCTACAGAGTTTGCAACATTTTAATACATATCATATTCTGAAATTTACACCTAGACACTGTAATCGAACCCGGGAACCTTTGGATTGCATATATTTATTACCTATGTATCTTAGCGTGTGTCCTGGTTTGTTTCCATTAAGGTGTAAGGTATACTCTTAAATAAATATTAAAAAACTATAATTTTTTAATATATAAATATTCCAAGTATACTTTTCGTGGCGTGAGCTATATTTGTAAAACTTTTATTTGCGTCACTACTAATTGATTTTGGGCATCAAATGTAAATTATTGTTAAAGTAATCCGTTTAATATGGAATCCGAGAGGATTAATGTATTCATAACCTCTTTCCGGACGAATGGTGGCACCCTTCCACCGCCCCCCACCGAAATTCGCTACTCTTTATGGTCTACAAGTATTTTTTTGTTTAATATGAAAAGTTTGTTAAATCACATACAGACACAAACGATCCGTGTTGAGCTAGACTACGGAGGACGGGGGAGATCGCAGTTCGAATCTCGGCCGGGTGTACTGAGGGAGGTAGTTTGAGCCCATGCCTGCACATTAAAGGTTTTGTTTATGATTCCACCCTCTCATATTTTATACATTGGTGGTCGCGGGGCTACAAGTCGTCAGGCTTGCACTAGATTAACTTGACAGGGGAATAAGTGTAGTAAAGCCCGAACCGGTAGTAAATGAAAACGCTGTGGAAAAACAACTGATTATATCTAGATTCCAATTTGTTTATACAAAGAGACTTTTATAAAATACAAACCTTTTTTAGTCAAAATTTATAAAATAATACTAGAGTAACGGTGATATTTTATAGGTTCTGCAGATCACTTATCTTGACGTATGAATATGTGAAATTATATCTAGTGGTTTTTTAGTTGTTCCTATGAAAATAGGACTGTAGTTCGGCGAGAAAGTGTTCAGCTGTCATGTTCATCTCTAGGATTCGGTTCGAATCTCGTTGGGGTGCAGTGGGAATACATCTAGATATTGAGATTTTCGATCTTCTTTTCTCTCTAGCGTGCCAGACCGCCCGTCTGTGCTATCCGCATCCGGGTTCGAATCTCGTATCCAGGTGTCAATGATGGAGTAAGCATAAATAATAGCTTCGGCCGTTTTCACATTTCAACTGAGCGCAAATGATGCTACATCACTAATTTGTTGTAAGGTTAAAGTCGACAGGGCTAATCTGGAGCTAATGTTTTAAGTAGCATGTTGGTATATCGACCACAGGGTCCTGGTTCGATTATTTGCATGGCTGAAAATACTATTACAGGCAGTATTGAGACGTCCTCTCTCACAATTATCAATAAATGGCTCGAGACGGGATGTTTGGTGTATTAGATAATTAAGTTAGTTTGTAAATCATGTAGAGTGATACAATCAGTTGATTCAAAAAGCACGCGTTGAGTATCACAATTTTAATAAAAACTTTTATCCCAAATGTTGCATTTTATATTTTCATTGGGGTGACTTTTATTCATTTTTCCTCTTAGTGCCCCAACTTACTACCCGTTCTGGTTATACTAATTACGCTAATGGTTTTATGTATTAAGAGGGATATATTTAGAGGAAGTGTACCCACATTTGCGTGGAGGGGGAGTGTAAAACTATTTATGAAAAACTACCCTCAGTACACCCATCCGAGACTCGAAACTCGATCTGTCCGTCTTCGGCAGGATATTCTACTTTGAGAGTAGCGCCATAGACCATGCGGCCACTGAAGTGGATATAATATTTCTTAGTTTTTCTATAAAATATATAGGGAAAATCTTCTACTTGGTAAGAATAAAATGTCATCCCTCCAATCGTCACAATCCATTATTTAAATAATCCTGGGATGGGCCGGGCCTTGCAGTCGTCCCCAGTTTTGTTCAACAGTTGGGGAATACAGCTCACTGGCACGGCCGCGAGAAAAACCCAGCAAAAGTTAGCACACTGACCAAATAACCACGTACCTACAGTATTTTAGAAAGTGCATCGATGGATATTCCAAAGGTCACTGTGGTTAATGTAGACATGAGATGTGGCGACACCTCGTGGTTCCATTCATAGAACTGAGGTTGGCCGTGGATACAGACTTGAATGACATCATTGACGAGTAATAAAAGTTAATAACAATATACTGACGCTTATAACTGTATTAAGTTTTGTCCAAATCGATTAAGAGCAGTAAAATCACTGATAGACCTTATTGCGAAATGTTAATAGTTTTTTCTGTTTTTAAATCCTCCTGACAATCTTTACTTTACTAACTAACAAGTTCGGTCTACCTCCTTTTAATGGCTTTAACTGAGATGAAAAACCCACTCACTGCCTGACCTTGATTCTAGGTATAGGTATAAAAAGAAAAAAACATTGAAAAAACCACAGGATGGAAAAAAATTAGGGAAATAATTATTTATTAGGTGCAGTACTTTCTGTGATACCAGACATCCAAAACTTCTGATACATATGGTATTAAATTAAGTTAATAAATATTTCGATAACTATACAAAACATACATAATGACCAAATGAAAATGACTGTGAAATCCATATTTTATAATCTTGATAGTGATTAAACTTATTTATCTACGTGATAAACACCATGTAGGTATTCATTAGTTTCAGGTCACTCTGCGATGAGTTTTATCATGGTAGGTCCCACAAGAGCCCGTATTGATTCCTAGGCCTACTGTATCTGTCTGTAGATAGTAACCAGCGGGCCGTTACCCACCAAAAAATTAAACAAAGAGAGAAGGAATAATTAAAATCTGACTTCAACAATGATATGTACAGTACATGTTGTGATGGAAAAGTATACTATGACAGTTTAGTTTCATCTACACACTTTATATCGATTTTAGCTCAAGCACGTAGTTAGTAAAACATTGACTCTACAGTAATCGATTGATGTGTAAGCTAAGTCCGGATATCCAAGTTCTTACTCCTCCATAATAATCCGTTTGGATAGGAAATAACGTAACTTTACAAGGACTACCTCTACGGGAAATTTCAGAATACCAAACACTGGTAAACAAATAAATGACCATTAAGAGCCCCCCCCCACCTCGGTAGCCTAGGTAGCTAGTGCGTTAGTTTCGTGTTGAGTTAGACTGCCCAGAATGGTGAGATAAAAATTTGAATCTCAGTCGGGTGAACAGAGGTTTTTTTCCCCTAAATTGTTTTTCATTTTCCCTCCACGCTAATGCGTGTTCACTTCTTCTAAATTCAACCTTCCCAATTCCTAACCCAGTAGCGTAAATAGTACATAGCGTACAATCCGAATGAGTAGTAAGACATGGTGCTAAATAATAAAATAAAAAACATTAATGGAACCATCAAAATGAAACTATAAGCTATAATGAATGAATATGCCATGTTTCCAAAACTTGTCTTATTCTGAATTAACTACCTTTAAAGGCAATTTCTAGAAAAGTCACTAATTAAACCCTAAAAAATAAAATTAATTAAATAATGACTGTGGCTGAAGAATTTTCTTAATTCTATTCCTCTTTGATAATTTGGATGGCCCCAGTACTAGATTTCATCATAAGTTGACACGTAGCACCTGATTATTAATAGTGTGTGTACAATAGTTAAATTTAATAAGGAATCTAAAAACATTAAACTTAATAAAATTATTGGGCCACCGATTATAAATATTAGGGTTAAGTCTTCAAATGGCTCAAGAGGGTCTGTGTTCCACACATTAAATACACATACTAATGTAATAATATATAATATAAATTATATAATATATGTTATGTTGAAAATGTTCCTTAATTACTATAAAAGTCATTCCAGATGGCACAAATGGAACTCAAAAATTATTTGTATACTTTTACACACAGCATACGTCCAAATAGAATGAAGCTAAATAACTATAATAATCAATATTAAGTGTATGATATTTGTTTTAATTTGATTGCTATTTAGCAAAATAATAGCAATGAAACAGGTAAAATATTTAAATCATATCCCATTGGTCTATATATTTTAGTAATTAATAAAGTAAGATTAAAATAATGATCAAGATTCAAAAGTAGCAGGTGAACGGATAGTAAATTTATATATATATATATATATGTGTGTAATAATCAACCTTAAATAATGTATTAACTCTTAATTAAACTATTAGATGCATATTGAAAATTTTCACAAGTGACATGATCACTATCAAGCCCTATAAATTTCAACTGTAATAAAACGTTGATGACATAAAAAGTACTAACAAATCACCACACGTTTAGAAACCATTCTACTACTCATACAGAAAACACAATTACATTTTCATTTATATTTACATGTAGGCCTATATATGTTGAAAATTGGCACATGAACATGTGAATCGAACACGAAATATTTGTATTGGCAAACAAATGCTCTACTCTCCCTATTGAGTGATTCATTCCATCACGCGTTCAAATTGTACATCTTCTAATTTAGGACGCAATCGGGAATTCACCCTCTGTTTACCGATATAGGCAGTAAGCTTACCTTGTTTAGTTCCACGATGGTGTTGCTTACAAGATACCAAACATAGGCTGGCCTGTTACCTATCAGTGTGAATTGAGTTTGAGATCTTCAACCACATGATCAATATCAGAAACACAACCACCTCGTGGTCTGCATTTTTTGTTGGTTTCTGGGTGTAAAAGTCTTATTTTGACAGGTTGTCAGTTTGTAAACAACACATCGGAAAAAACATCTGTTATTTATAATTATTAATTACAGTACGTATACACATTTAAATATATGTTGAAATATAGCACATGGACACTTGTATCGAACATGATACAGTTACGAGATTAGTGTTCGAGACTGGGACCGCCACTATCTCGTTGTTTACCCCAACAGCACTCCCAGTTCTCTCTGTCTCCCTCCTGGTCTAGCAGGTATGCAGTAGCAGTCTCACTAGATGGTTTCATTAGAGGGGACAGGAACTAGTCTGGAAGATAGCCCAGTATTCTAGAAATGAAGGATTCAATACCCTTAGCTGTGACTCTATATAATCACTTTCGGCGATAGCCAGGGTCCACAGTCCAAATTGGCGATAGTGAAGTGAGTGGACCGGCGTGTCCGGGAGTGGGCTAGCGTGCCCGGGAGTGGGTGGTGCGACCTGTGAGTGGACCGGCGTGTCCAGGAGTGGGCTAGCGTGCCCGGAAGTGGGTGGTGCGACCTGTGAGTGGGCCGGCGTGTCCAGCGTTCGTGTATCGTGGGTCATCGCAGTGTGTCGTGTGCGGGGACCAGCGGCTATAACTGCTAACTGTGTTAATAGTGTACATTTTTGTGACTACTTTGATATTTGAATAGCTATTACGTATTCTTATCAGTTTATTAATTTATAGACTTAATTATGATTATTATTGAATTCAATTACTTCTTTAGTTATTAATTAACTTGTATTTTAATCAGTCAATGTATTGTTTTATTTTTAATAATCAAAACCCAGAATATTCCGTGTACATTTTCATACGTGTTTAGTCAGCAACCCACTCCAGTATCTTTAAAAGAACTCGTGGTTCCCACGGTGACGTGTGAATGGCCCGCGAGCCTCCCAGATCACGCGCTTCCTGCGTTACAATACATTTGAATTAGCTCACCAATACTCTAGCACTGGCCTACTCATTTTCAAGGTCTAAATGTAAGGTTAGTCTTTGACGGACGTATGAGATCGTCAGCTTTTTACAGATTTTGTTTACCAGTACGTTACAAGTGAAGATGTGATTTTCCATGTTAATGTGATTACTGGCAGGGCAGGCAGGGTTTAAAGATAAGACATTGAAACAAAAAACATAAACTCTTAAATAGTTCACAAAATATTCTTACAGTATCGCAAAAATATTTTTTGTCTTGAAATAGTTTATTTGTAAAATTATTTTTTTTATCGTATAAAACTTAGGATATTAGGTTTATTCACAAAAATGTCCCATAGGAATCATCTTACCAATATGTGCGTGTGTGTGTATAATATATATATATATACACACACACACAGTAGGAGTCAGGAGTAGGGTGAATGTTTTTACTCGACACCAGAAGAGGGTAAGTGCTATAAGCAAGTAGACTAGAGATCTCACATTGTTAACTTCTAATTTCCGCCCCTCTCTTTCTATTGAGTGTTTCAAGCTAACACGCTATCCGCTTTGCAAACTGTCTTCTAAATCTCCACGTGAACAACCTCATTATAACTATCAGAAACAATAACTAAAATGATTGAGGAATTTTCTATGCTGACAGATGTACAAGTATTCCGTTTATACACAATACATTGATTGTATCCTGATTGTGAACAGGGCAAAATTCGTCAAGGCTGCGAGCAATTTAAATAGCAGCTCGCGGTAATACCTACGTGAGGGTAGTGACATGGGTGGAAGGGGTTGCTAGCAGAACTCGCCAGCCACCAGAGCTTTCCAGCTAACCAAGCTTAGCCAAGCCTAGCTCTAACTTAATATAACCTAACCTAACCAAACTTGTAATAATCTCGATCCCCCATCATCTTTAGCAATTAAAATTAATCTTGACTTAATATTCCCTTTATGTTTTACAATTTAATATTTGTATTCGTGTTAGTCAAGCCGATCATATTTCTCTTCTATTGGCACGTGTAGAGCTCATAATAATTTCCTGGTTGAACATGATGAAACGAGTGCATTTATCTCCACAAACCCCTTTATACATTTTACCGCTTTCTTCTTCTTCTTTCTGGTTGGTGGAAATATAGCTGATTTTGAGTTCGGGGTTTAATAATCTACGGGATTTAACAAAGCAAATTAATAAGAAGTGCCGTGGCTTTTGTAACTTGAACTTAATCGCGTCCTGTTTGTTGTAGACATTGGACGTGTGTATAAACTCCCGTCCTGTTTGTTGTAGATATTGGACGTGTGTATAAACTCCCGTCCTGTTTGTTGTAGATAATTGGACGTGTGTATAAATTCCCGTCCTCTTTGTTGTAGATATTGGACGTGTGTATAAACTCCCGTCCTGTTTGTTGTAGATATTGGAAGTGTGTATAAATTCCCGTCCTGTTTGTTGTAGATATTGGACGTGTGTCATTTACTTGAAGCAGTAGCCTAGTAATTGATTATCAATTGATTTTATATGTATGCTATTTATAATAATTATATTCTCATGACACAATAAAAACGTTCTATATTTTCATTTGATTCATATTTCCTTACTATCATAATTATTGTTTCTTCAAATGACTAAAATGTCGCCCTCCTACGGGACTGGACAATGCAACTACACGACAAGCCTATATGACCACCTAAGGGCAGCACAGTTTTGTGTCACAGTAATCAGCATGACAAGACACGCAAACCAAAGGGCTAGGGTTTATTTCCAACCTGCGGAGTTTGTGGGTATCCGATATGCTGTTTCCGTCTAGATTAACAACATTTTTAATGTCATTTTGTAAACTTAATTTAATATTTGTATTTTGTAAACACGTGGGATGAATTTTTTTAAATTATGGAAATAAATAGGGAACTATTGGTGGACAGTGATGACAAAAATGAAACCGACAGTTGTTTATCTTAGAAGGATTTGTATAATATGCCACATAAACATATTGTATTAGATTGTAAAGTTGTTAATGAACCTGAAAAAAGCACTAGGCCAAGTGAAATGACCGTTAATAATAGTGATAGTAGTAATCACACTAAAGTATGACATTTGAAGGTAGCTTATCTAATTCAAGTGTAAGATATTGTTCTGCCCACAGAAAATGATATATCACCTAGATAATTAGAGCAGAATAAGGAAAATTTTATATTGATGGAAAATGTAGTAGTTGACAGGAAAGACAGGAAACAATTGTTCAACAGGTTGTAATGGAACTAATAGGAAGTTGGGATCAACTTGTAAACATTTTATTGACAGAAAATAAAAGATTATCTCAGGGATTAAATATAGAAAAGAAAATTTTATTTGCAGACAATCAAAGATAAGCTCAGGGGTTAGTTAAATAAATGAAACTTATTTATCAATCAATTGAAGCAACTAATCAACATTTCAAAGTAAATACAAAACTGCAGCATCGGATGGTTTACGAAAGACACTAAACAAACATAAATAGACAGGACTTACCCCGTTTGCTGGTTAACTGGGGATGCGTGGAAGAACAACACAAAACCACCTAACGCACCTTCTTGGAACCGGGAAAATAGTATACTGTTAGCGAAGACTGGGGTGCAAGTTCAGCGAACGCCTTAAGTTGAGTTGACTTGCGCAGTGAAGAGATCCCCTCTAAGAAGATTCCCGAACGTCCGCCGACCTTCCCGAAGCTAAATCGGCATGCGCTATCTTATGTTCCTTTGTATTCTCGAACGTTATACCCTCCTTGTTTCCCATCTTCCCCTCTTCTGTGCGTTATGGTATATATTCTGGCGCCTGTGCCTACGAACTTTACAATTGGGCCTGAGTCGTATCAGGGATAGGATAAGCTCCGGCTATTCATCAACGTAAAATGTAAGAACTAAATTCACTCTCGGCGAATTTAACTTTTTTTTATTTGTAAAACTTTTCAAAATTCCATTTTGGCCTATTATTCAAATACTTATAAAACAAATCTGACAGTTAGGATTTTACTTAATTGTTCTTTAAGGTCGCTTCAATGCGAGGTCATGGCGTCTTATAGCCGGTAGAGTTATAATAAATCGATTGTATCGATAATGATGTTTAAGGGGTATCGTGTCAATTTACTGTAATATTCAAATAACGTTCGGCAAATATTTAATGTTTGAATTTAGATTATTATTTTTATTATTTTGCAGCATGCCATTTCTAATGGACAAATACTTAATATTTTGATGTAGGTTTTCTTGTTGTTATTTTGCAACATACTAGTTCTTATAGGCACATATTTTATGTTTGCACTTAGATTTTTCTGGTTGTTACTATACAACGTGCCAGTTGTAATGGGCGAATGTTTAGTGTTTGAATATGGAATATCTAGTTATTTGCTACTAAGAAAGGTGCCCTGGCAAATAGATTTAGGATTAACTACGTTATGGTAAATTTTTTGTTGTAATGCTCTCTGGCTATGTAAATAATCTTTTAATGAGTCTCATTTACATTTATACGTTTTATCAAGGCCTTATGTTAACATTTAATTAATCTGATGAATATTTAACCTCAGACACTATAATATTGTCTTAAATTCATGGTTGTTTATGAATTCCATCTATATTTTTATACATCTTCACAACAATGTAAACATTGAATAGAACTGTTAAATATCTAATTGAGTGATAGATAATAAATATCAACTTATATGACTTATGCTACTTTTTATTAGATATGCCCCTCCATACCCAAGGTATTTAATGTGATATTTTTTGTTTATTATGAACTAATAGGCAGGTTGCAGTCTCTTACTGCTTTATTGAGGTAGACGGCTCCTTTTGATAAACTCAGCAATAGGTGTGAGAGTTGCGAGCTTCGGTGTTGGAATGTTTTGGGTAAAACATTCAAAGCCTTGAACTCCACAGCACTCGCTCCTATTGTACCCTTTTTTTGTATTAACTTTTTGTATTTTTTGAGCGTCCTCTCCTTTAGGATGCTACAAAACACTTGGAAAACAAAATAGAACAGAGTATGCAGATTTGTGAAACATTATTTGACTTGTTATAAAAGGATAAAATAAGTTTTGCTGCACAATCTAGTAAAATAGAAAAAGAATTGGGACATTGGAAGAAAAGTAAGTTAGTTTAGAGGAAGGACAAGGAAATTTAGGAAAAATACAATTTTAACTAATGAAATAAAATGCAATAAGCGAAAATAAATTAGATGATGGGGAAAAGGGATTTAATTAAAAACTAGAAGGTGTAGAGAATAAATTAGAAAATTTAAATCTTCATGTTAGAGTGGCATTTGAGGTACAAGAAGATTTAACAGGAACTTAATCACAACTCAGATAAGTGAAGTAGTACGAGAATAATATAAAAAACTGTGGAGAAATTTAAGGGATTAATTCTTGAAAATATTAAACCTGTCGTAGAATTTATTGAAACAAACGAAAATATTAAACCCGTGGTAGAATTTATTGAAACATACAAAAAATGTGAGACAAGTTGTGAGCAGTGTATGTAATAATGCTAAAACTGTACTTAGGCTTAAATGAGCTAACATTTTACATATTCCAAAGTACAGGGGGTCAAAGGGCAATGTATCTGCAGCCCAAATAATCTAAAATGTTGAACGGGTGACTAAAGGGGGAAATATTGGTGAGCAGAAGAAAATTGAAAACTCATTTCAAGTTTGGAAGGGGAATCCAGGGCATGGGCCAGTAATATAACATATTCTAAGTTTAGTAATTAGATCATTAAGAATAAGTTTTGAATTGATACTAATAAAAATCTTAACATGTTTATAAGTTAATATTTTATTTGAAACTTTAAAATAATTTTGAGAGTATTTGTAACTTAATTGATTTAATATGTTATTAGTCAACCCATATTGTTTCTTTTATAATTAAAATAGTTATAACTCTTTAAAAAAATTGTTAAAGCAAAAATGGACGATTTCAGTATTACAAATGTGTAATTGTGAGTTAAATTTTATAAGTGCAACCAAGCGTAATAAGACAATGAGAGTATCAACACTATAAATCAATAAACAATTCATACAATAATAATGAAAGTGTAAATTCTATTATACAATAACATAACAACATTACTTCAAAATAATATTGTTTTGCTTCACTCATAATCAAAATTGTGAAATTTTATTACTTTAACATCAACAGCAATGTGATAAGAACTTTGTCATTTATATATCATGAACATTCTAAATAAATAACTTGTTAACTTTAAATTTTAGTTAACTAATTTAAATATATTGCAAAACCTTATGATCAGTAATTAAAGTGTAAAGTTTATTGTAAATTTAAGATTTATGTATAGTAAATTAAATTAAATTTAGACTAACAAGGCTGAATGTCCGCATTACTCATAGATGCCCTATTGTCGAATTAATGGCAGGATAGCACATAGCAAACACGACGTGTCTGCAGGCGCGGATTCATGGGGGTTCAAAGGGTCAGTTGACCCCCCTGCGAAAGTTAAAAAGCTAATACAAAAAACAAAATGAAAGTTCAAATTTTAGAAAGAAAATACAGCACACATAAATTATACAATGTTTTATCTTTTCACGCATGTACACCTCCTAATCCGGGTCCACACGTTCGTTATTCGTCCACGTTTATTTACTTTTCAATATGACTCACGCAAGTGTGGACAAAATATTCGATTTCATGTGTGAATATTTGTCGTGCATAGCGAGTAACTAACATTGTTCCGCATAGAGATGGTGGACTACCAATCAAAGAGAAGACTAATGATCGCCTGGAAGCAGTTCATCCACGAATACCGAATATAGAGTATGTGTGAACAGAAGAGCGGCGGAACTGTGGGGGACTCTGACCCCCTGGAATGAGCCCCCCCCCCCCAGATATATTTCGAATTGTCTGGTATTATTGAATATGAAGCTGAAAAAGGCCTCAAATCAAACTCCAAATGACTTCTAGATGCATCTATCATTTTGAAGAATTTTCAGGGGAGGACCACCCCAAATAGCCTCGTATCTGAAATAATTCAATTTTCAAAATCTTGTCGGTGGAAGACCACTTCAAATATTATCTTGTAGAGGTATCTAATTATCGTAAAAAAATAAGGTGAAGATCACTATAAATATCTTCTAGGAGCAACCAAATTTCAAAAATTTCTAAGTGAGGAACACTTTAAATGGTTAATAAAAGAATCTAATTTAAAAACAAATCAAGGTGAAGATTACTCATAGCTTTAGAGTGAACCATTTTCAAAAAATGGTTGAAGAAGAGTCACTTCAAATAGTTTATTAAAACTATCGCATTTTAAAAAATTGGAGAGGATGACCGTGGTTTAAAACATACATAATATCAAGTATAAATGAGAAACTATTAAATGGCTTCAAACATAAATCTAGAATTGTAAGTAACTATGTTATTTATAACTATGACTCCCTATTAAAATGATCTGGATCCGTCTCTGCTTGTCTGAAATCTAGAGTCCTCCTAATATGTTAAGGCAGATAATCCTCTCCAGGCATCCACGTGTTCTCGATCTTGACTTTTCACAATCAGGGCGACACCAATGCATTGCCATTATTATTTTAGACAATTTCCATGATAAGTATTAGTTTTTGAAATTAATATTTTTAACAGCAGTAATAAATAAGGACCGAATGTTAATTCAAAATTAATTATGGACAATTAAATTAAGAATTGTTGATAAAAAGACTCAAAAGAAAATATTTAATCTCTTTGTAGCCTTTATTATAAGCCCTACCGAGGCCGTAGCCAGCCAAGAATTTCAGGAGGGTTGGGAGAGGGGGGGGGATTTGGTGGGTACATCCCACAATTGCCGTAGGCTATAAAAATTCTAGATTTTAAACACCTCTAGAAGCCCTCTGAAGGGATTTTTATGGTAACACATCCCCCTAATACGCTAATTTTGATATTATTTGAACCATAAATAAAGCCATATATACTTTGTTCATAAAATTTTGAGGTGTGGGGATTGAATCCCCAGACCCCCCCGACTATGGCCTTGAGCCCTACTGTCCTTTAACACTAGAAAGCCCAAATCGGCCATTTTGACCGCTTTAAGAATTCATTGTTTCATAACATCTGTAATTGTTGAGAGAACATATTGATGCCTTGTGAATTTTCATAAGATAGTGTGTAATATGTTATTCAAAAAATCAATTATCTCATGAATAAATCGATCTGGCTGTACGAAACAGTATACCTTGAAGACCCAAGTGCGGTCAATTCGACCGATGTAAGTTCAGGGGCTGTAAGTGCAGGATGACATATTTAAAAAATCCTGCATGGTGCTAAACAATGATTAGAAATACTATTAAGAATGTAACATCATATTTGTCACAAATCTATGTTTATATTGCTATGCCTGTTTAATGTGAAGCAGCGTAGTGGGAATAGTCACAGAATTCTTAGAGGAATGGCGATCAGTGAATTATTCTATTAATATCTCAGGAAAGACGAGATACATCCTGCAAACAAATTCTTGCCAGAAATTAAAATTTTATTTTGAAGCTCATACAACCATACCTCGAGAAAGGACAAAATATCACTATAATCCTTTTCGTTACTTTATTGAAGCTGGCACGGAGACTGAAAGTAGAGGAAATGAGTATTGTAGAGATAGTAAACTATGTCAGGAGAGAAATCCCAAAGTGTTTAAAAACACCTAAAACTCCGTTGTATGAGACTACTATCCTCAAGGCTCTACATTGACTGCGTACCAGGGAAAGAAATAGGAGAACATCCTGCTATTGAGGGCTCCAACCAAGTGTTGAGATATGGTCAGTTGAAAAGAAGCTCCTAGAAACGGTAGAGTTCTCTAGCTCCACAAAGTATGGCGTTGATATAGTCAGCTTATGAGTACTCTGTAAGAGCTGATTCCCGGAGATGGCCAGTGCATGTTTTCTACAACATCCTTGACCTAGAACACTCAATATGTGGGTAATTTACAAGGAGGTCACAAGTCAGATAATTTCTCGGCACAAATGTATACTTCAACTGGTGAAAGCACTAAAAACAAAACCACAAACAGCACCAGTATCAAGGGATTACTGCAAGTAAGATAAACAAAATGGTTGTAAGTTACTCTACCTGAAACAAAGCTGTTAGTGGCAATTAATCAGCCAGTCATTAAAAAAAAATAACGGGCCTCAAGCATGTGGAGAATATGTGATTCTTGGCCATTTTTCAAGTATCCTATTTTTTGTCAATTATTCTAGTGCTATAGTTATTTATTGTACATGACTGATATATTCATAATGCATATTCATAATTATTGTAAATTTCTAGCACAATATGATATAGTAATATAGTTTACTTTAATGATCTATAATTTTAGGGATTCCAGTATAACATATACAGGTGTCCAAAAATTTACTGTTTAATAAAGTATCACGTTTGGTACCTCATTGCAGTTTTTCCTATAACAGGTGTTGGAAAGTCCCACTCGGCTTGAAAATATGTATATACACACGACTCTTAATGTGATATAATACGAAGAGCTGTGCTCGGATATGTCTTCAGGCTCTGGGGGGGACATTTTCAACGCCTGTCATAATTAAGTAAGTAATAATTGCAACGAGGTACGTAGTAATTACTGCACAGTAACTTTGTTACATACTGTATAGATTCAAGTTAATTAAAATAAATTACCAGCCATCCTCCAAAAGTATGCAATAATGTTTTCAAACATATATTCAAAGAATTGGTGCAAATTTTAATATTGTTATGAAAGGTGGTAACAATGGCCGCTGATGGTTTTCTAGGTGTATGCATTTGCTTGGGCCTCCTAGTGTTAATGTTCGATATTTAGAACCTTAAAGGAAAACAATTTGTTCATATCGTAAACACTCACTTTCAAGACAGTCGTGGATAACCCCTAAATTTTGAAAATGTATGTATAGTTGAAATATAAACTATTTTAAATATTAATTCGTATATTAAGCAAGGTTAATATTATTAACTTAATCAGTAGTTGATTAAAGTTTTTTGTTTGTTTTTATTTACATTCTTTTTTAGTTTTATACAATATTAGGTAACAGTATAAATAAATATCTCAATTTTTAATCATATATTTTATTTTATTATTATTAAAGCTAACCAATGCGATATAAAAATATAATATTATGGTTTCCAGCTTATTACATCAATGGAGTGTTAATTTTATATTTTTCCTTGCTAATACAAATGGACTGGGGAAGAGAAACAACAGAGGACAGGTGATCATCAAATTCTTTCAGTGGAATGACCTGGTGGTGACAAACTCCTGGTTCAAGAAACAGAAGACCAAACTATACACATGGAAGAGCCTATGAGATATAAGCATACACCAACTAGACTACATCCTTGTCAAACATCGATTCAGAAATGTAATGAAGGATGTGAATACATTACCGGGTGCCAACTTCAATTCGAACCACAGCCTGCTGCTGGTGAACATTGAAACAAGACTGAAGAGTGAATATCAGGAAAACGAGCAAGAGAATACCAAGATGAGACTTAGAATAATTAAGAAGCAAGAGTGGCAGTGTGAGAAATTCGATAGAACAAAGGCTAGGTGAGGTAACAGAAGAGAGTATAAGTGCGGAGGGAAATTGGAATAGTGTTAAAAAGATTTTTTGTAGGTGCTAAATGACTATGTTGGAAATTTGAAGAGGACTGCACGAAAGCCATGAATAATAACAAAACTGCTTCAGAAAATGGAAGAAAGTATTAAATAGAAAAACGTCAACGAACAACGAGTTAAGGACAGAAACAGACAAAGTGAGGAAATACTTTATAGAGAAGACATGCTATGAGATTATCGAACTGCATAGAAACGGGAGGTATGAACTCATGTAACAGAAAATAAAGGAATGGAAGGGAATGAAAAAAAGGCATGTGAAATATATGAAGTGAAAACACCAAAGGTCAGATGGTGACGGATCATAAAGAGCTTCTTACGATTTGGGAAAGATATATAGAAAAACTGGATTACTTGGAATACGACCAAGCTACCTGGAGATTGAAGCAGATGACAATGTAGAGGAAGATGAAAAAGGATCCGAGAATTTTAAAGAGTCGAGTGGAGAGAGCTATCTAGGACATGCAACGAAGGAAAGCTGCTGGAGATGACGAGATACTAGTGACCTTCTGAAAGATCTAATAAACAATTTATTAATGGCACTGACCAAACCTATGGCCCAAGGACATGTTATACGTAACCATAGTGTATCTAAAGAAGAAGAAACAAGCCAAGAAATGCAGTGACCTTAGGACACTAGGCCTCATATCTCATGTGGAGAATCTCGTGGCCAGAATACTCAAAAAGCGACTTGAGCAGAAATTATAAATTATGATAGAAAAGTACCAATTTGGATTAAGAATGGGAAGAGGAACCAGAGATTTCATTGGGATGCGGAGAATAATTATAGAGAGTGTGTTGGAAGTCAATGAAGACGTCTATATTGGTTTAATCGACTGGAAAAAGGTTTTCGATAAATATATATATATATATATATAGTGAAGTGGAAGAAACTGAGAAAATACTAAATAAGATTGGTATCAACTGGAGGAACAGAAGGCTGATTGTAAACATTTACCTGGATCAGCGAGTGGAGGCTAGGCTAAATAATGGAGAGACCAACAGCGTAGAGGTAGGAAGAGGAGTGAGTCAGGGATGCTGTTTGTCACCCAGTCTGTTCACTTATATGAAGAGTTGCTGACCAGGGGTATCCTGGAGGGACGTGACAATTTTAGGATAGAAGGATGAGTCATCAACACAATAAATTATGCAGCTGATCTAGTATTGCTGATAGAAAATAAGGAAAAATATCAGAAAATTAGGGATCTGTTGTTGGAGATATGGATACAATATGGTCTGGATATAAATAATAAGAAGTCAAAAGTGATAGTGATTTCAAAATACTAAAGGGGCGCAGAAAATCATAATTTGAAATCAGGAGTTGAAAAATAGAGCAGCTCAATTACCAGGAAAGTTTGCAGAAAAAGTATGCCTACAACACTAAGGGAATTGGGTTGAGGATCACCATGTCTAAGGAAGCTTTTAACAAGAAAAGGAGTGCTCCTGACCAGCAAGATGAGCTTAGAACTGAGGAAGAAATTGATGAGCTCTACATTTGGAGCATCGCACTGTATGGTGCAGAAACCTCGGTCTTTTAGAAATATGCAAAATAAATACTTGTAGAGATTTGAAATATGATACTGGAGGAGTCTTGAGAAGATCAGGTGTACAGACAGGGCTACAAATGAAAAAATCCTAAGAAGAACGGGTGAGAAAAGAACCATTTTGGATGTGATTGTTAGGTACAGAAAAAACTGGATCGATCATCCTTAAGAGGAACTGTCTTCTGCATGATGTCATGGAAGGAAAGAATGAGGGAAAGAGGAGCTTATGTAGGATTCATATATAAAAAATAAATAAGAAAATTCTGGCATCTAAAGGAGGAAGCAGAGGATAGGGCGCATTGGCGGTCTAAGTTCACTGACAAAATAAATGGTCTTGCCTTAAAACAGAACAGCCAATAAAAATAATATACATTTTACAAACATTCATACATCATAATGGCCAGAATTTATAATTCGATTTATATTTATAAATGGAAAACTGTTAGTATTTGATGTTGTTCTTACTATTTCTATGATGTTCTAATAAAATTAAATAAAAACTAAGAAATGTAATGACTTACTTGTATCAAAGAAAAGTTTTCTTTAGCCACAGAAGTGGTTTGGCTAATGTTGCAGTAGTTTCTTTACCAAAAAAACCATGGAAACCAAATGGAACCCCTAGAATATTCACACCAGTCGACACACCTGTTCTACCTTTCTCTATGCTTTGAATAACATGTGCGTGTACCATATTGGGGGGAGGAGGTTCACCTTTTTTCCTTATCCAAGATATTGATCCTGTAAGGGGTACCCCAAACAAGGTTAAACCAGCCCCTAACGTTTTTTTAGTTTTTTTGGTATCGTATACATCTGGATAATACATTTTGACATTGATATCTTCATCATTTGAAACATTTTTTGAATCATTTATTTTTGCAGAGTTTATGTGAGTGATATTAGAAAGTTTCAATGGATATATATTTTCTTCTGTGTAATTGGTGGTAGTAGTAGTAACATAATGGTAGGTAAATAAATTTTCATTCTTCCTTGGGTATACCTTATTGTTCATAATGTTCGATGACAAGTTAAAGTAAAGAATCTCTTCAAAAGTATCATTAATTTGGTGTTCTTTAACATCGTCATCACGAAAAATATCTTCTGAACTGCCATTCACTGAAACATAAAAATGTAACCTTTTTTTCTGTAGAGATTTCGAAATGCTATGCAATATTCAATAAAAATATTCGTATGATGATCAAGTGATTGAATTTTGATAAATATAATTATTTTATTTTGTTAAATTCAAGAATGTTTCTCCATTTTATTCTCTATTAATATTATTTGATGTTCTCAAACTTCCGTTTTTTAGTTGTTGTTTTTTGTAATCTGGACATTTTGAGTAGTAAATGGCATATCGTTATACATATGCGATTGAGATTTGAAATTAGATGTATAAAAAATGATATTTCGAATGTTAAATGCTACAGTCATTACAATGAGATTGTATTCAATTGTTTTATTTAAAGTATCCCTAAGCTATTATAAACTGTTTTTTATTATTTTTGTTTCATTAAATTATTTCATACACTTTAATTCAAAGTATCGCATATTATGTCATACAAATTAAAATAAATATAAAATTCGTCTTTAAATTATAGCTAGTTGAACTATTCTTGAAAATTGCCTAAAATTTTCTACTTAGTTGTTTAAATAAGGTTTCATTATATCAAATTAGACTCAGCTAAATCATTTTATATTACTTTAGTTATGTTATTATTAGGGAATATTTCAGCCTATCATAATGGTGTTCTGCAAGTTTTATACTAGTAAAGTATTTTAAATCATATTTATTACTTAAATTTTCAAGTTTATGTATGTATCATCAATGTCAAGTCAAATGTGTTTGCGTAAAATTTAAGTTTAATTTTATGAATTACATCCTACATATCATATAACCCTCAAATTTTAATGGACCAACGATGCACATGTAAAGTTCGTTCACGGTAGGAGTTTACCTGGGAAAGGACTTTTTTCCCTACCAGAAATCTATTGTATAGTAGGATATTGGTAAGAAAAAAGACCTTTCAGAGGTAAACTCCTCCCGTGAATGAAGTATAGAAATATTTACCTTTACTCATCTTCTCTCAACGCATATCTAGGCTGTTTGATAAGCATTCAGACATATCTACAGTTGGAAGGGTAGAGATAATGATATCCAGGCTGTTTGATAAGCATTCAGACATATCTACAGTTGGAAGGGTAGAGATAATGATATCCAGGCTGTTTGATAAGCATTCAGACATATCTACAGTTGGAAGGGTAGAGATAATGATATCCAGGCTGTTTGATAAGCATTCAGACATATCTACAGTTGGAAGGGTAGAGATAATGATATCCAGGCTGTTTGATAAGCATTCAGACATATCTACAGTTGGAAGGGTAGAGATAATGATATCCAGGCTGTTTGATAAGCATTCAGACATATCTACAGTTGGAAGGGTAGAGATAATGATATCCAGGCTGTTTGATAAGCATTCAGACATATCTACAGTTGGAAGGGTAGAGATAATGATATCCAGGCTGTTTGATAAGCAATCAGACATATCTACAGTTGGAAGGGTAAAGATAATGATAGCCTATAAAGGTTCATGATAATTATTTTATCCCTTAAGTTTTGTGTCATCCATTGCAATACCACTGAATATAGAATTTATATATTTGAGAGCGTTTACTAAAACATTTGCCACATTTTATTGCGACCGCTGAGGGGAGTGAAAAGGCCAAGGCGCCCATGATTGTGACAATTTGGGGGTTGTAGGGAGAATGCTGGGGGACTGAGGGTAGTTAGTTGTTGGCTGATTATCTTGAGAGTGATAGAAGGGCTAAAGAGGGGTGGTCTGAATTATATTTGTTTGCTAATGTCAAGGGGAGTGGACTGGCAAGTTACATACAAGCATTCCGGGGCTAAAAATAATATGACGGTCCTTAAGTGCATCGGTACCTCTCAAATAATTTTCACACATCCGATTCCCTTTAAGTCAACACATCATGACCTTCCCCCAAAACTTTTATAAGCTGAAGGAATCCTGTGATTCATGTAATACAACACATTTTTCTCAGAGCCTTGATGGAGCGGGGTTGGTACTGCGGGCTTCTGTGAAGATTATCTTAGCCAAAACGTGTTTCGAGTTGTGTAACTGGCATCTGCCGGTGGGACGTCGGTAGAATCCGATAAACATTATTTTCTTTGACACTTGTCCCAGCTTGGTCGGTTTGAATTGAGCCATTTATTTCCTTAGCTGCTTGTGAGATTAATAACACAAGCAGCGATTTAATATCAATCTAACAAAATTTAAATAGCAAAGATTGATATAAATATAGACCAAAGGGCCTGGGAAGCAATTCCGCAAACAACTAAACAAGATAAATAATAAGAGAGCAATATCCATATCGGGGAAATTCTTGGTAAAAACAATACTTATTTTTAGATTAACCTGACATTTATATGATAAAGATCTACCTAAAATCATCAAAGATATTCCATGAGATCAAGAAATCTGTTTATACAAAAGAGTACCCTGAAGGGGTCAAGTCTAACCGACAATATTTAATATCCTAATATTTATATCCTTAGGTGAAGGATTCCAGAAAATTCCAGAAAATAACACACTCGAGTACTAAAATATTAACAGCCTAGAAACTTAACAATCTCGTTGAAATAGGTCAGTTCAACCAGATAAGTTAATATTACAAACCAGAGTAATCAAAATATTAAATAATTTAGTAACACAAGAGACATCCTACCAAAAATAATGATTACCGGAAAGACCAAGAAAGACGACAAATCAAATATAATCAATAAATCAAAGTTAATATTAGAGTTGAAAAATTATTAAAGTTTCAAAAAATAATCATATTTCAACTTTTAAGTTTTAAAATTAATCAAAGTCCAGAGTGTAATATTGAAAAATATTTAGATCTCAAAAGTTGAAAATTGAAAATAGTTGGAGTCAAAAGTTTCAATTAAATGCTTAAAGAGCCGCAATAACAAGGAAATCGATTCACTCTGGGGAAAGTTTGGGCAAAGACCAGATATAACACACGTAACCGTTGTTAACGACTATCGGGGCATCCACAAGTATCTTGAGGATCCGTACATCACCGTGGACAGCGTCATAGATGTAAATGATGAGGTTATGTTCCTCAATTACAAGGATGAGCGTGACGCGTTGCGACCTAACCCTAACACGAGTGTGGCGGTGGCATGCTACACGACTGCTATGGCTAGGTTACACTTATACAGCATCCTTGAACAATTGGGGGACCGCGTTTTGTATCACGATACAGATATCGTTCAGTTCACCGAACGCCCCGGCGATTGGAGTCCACCGACTGGATACTTTTTAGGTGACCTCACTGATGAACTTCAGGATTACGGTCCGGGAAGCTACATTAGCGCCTTTGTATCTGGTGCTCCCAAGAATTAAGTGTACCGAGTTTTTTTTGGTGGCGATCCTGCCAAAAGAAAAATGGTGTGCAAGGTTCGCGTGATCACCATAAACTATGGCAACCGGAACGACGTTAATATTGACGTTTTGAAAGCGATGGTCACTTAACAGGCCACGGAAAGATACATACAGATAACACACAAAATTGAAAGAAAAGGTCTTGCGAATGTATGCACCGTTTCGCAGGCTAAAGTCTACCGGCCCGTTTACACCAAACGTCGGATAACCGCTGATTATAATACGTTGCCGTTTGGGTATCAGAGTCCTTGTAAACTCACTCGCCACGACTAAAAGGTGCTCATTTAGACGGGCTGCCTTGTCAGTTTTTTTCCTTTCAGTTTAGACAGTTCCACTGACATACTATTTTTCAAAGATTTGAGATCTTTTTCATATCTATTTTCTGAATGAAAACACGCATATTTTTTATTGATTTATTTATCCACCCAGGATACATTTTATATTTTTTTATTCGACAGAACAATCCTACACCTACCTGATATTTCTAGTCAATATAATTAGTTGCCTGTATATATTTTAATTCTAGTCATTTTTTTTCTTGTACATATTTAAATTTGAAACTATCTGAATGTGTACAAATACTTTCTAAACTGGACTTGTAATTTAATACCGAAGACACTATTCCCGCTACAAGCTCAAGAAATTAATAATTGTTTACTCCACACCTATACGTTTATAATTTACTTCAATGTCTAATATATATTTTATAACTATATTTTTTTGTAAATAAATATTACAAGTACACTTTTCATGGCGTGAGCCAAATTAATAAAACTTTTATAAGTGTTTCAATAAATAATCCAAGTATAATTTTGAATGTGTAGGATATATTGGTATAAACTTCTATTTGTGTGTGTAAATACACATTCCAAGTTTAATTTTGATGGTGTGAGTTATATTTGTGTATAAATAAATATTCCAAGTATGTTTTTCATGGCACGAGCTATATTCTAAAAATTTGATTTCTGTAAATAAATATTCCAAGTATACTTTTCATGTCTTGAAGTATATTTGTAAATAAATATTCAATGTATACTTTCCATGGTGTGAGATTTATTTGTAAAAAATATTTAATGTATACTTTTCAAAGTGTGAGATATTTTTTTGTGTAAATAAATATTATAAAAACTGTTATGTTTGTGTTTTAACGTATATACCCCCCCTCCTTCCTCCTAAAACTATAAATACAAGTTCTTATAGCTTATAAGCTCAATCTCAAACATTATGGACAAGTTGAACATACATTTTCGGCCATCATAAGTGGCCCTTCCGGCTGTGGAAAGTCAAACATTGTAGCCTACTTTATCCGTCACTTGGACACAATATGTGATGTTAAATTTTATAAAATCACATGGTATTATGCTTTAGGGCAACCGGGATTCAAACAAAGAGGGTCAAGTCCGTGCGTAATATCCTGTAAGAGTTTGCTGGAAATGGATGACATCTGTAATGACTCTCCACAGCTGATTATCCTAGACGACCTGATGCGTGAAGCCAACGAATTGGTCGTTGATCTTTTCACCAAAGGGTGTCACCATCAAAATATTAGCGTCATGTACCTTACACAAAATATATTCCATCAGGGCAAAGGCCAATGAGACATTTTCTTAATCACACATTGTATCGTGCTTTTTTAAAAATCTTAGGGATAGAGCTTAGATTCAACATTTTGCACGTCAAGTCTCTCCTGAAAATCCACGTGATTTAAAAGAGGCTTACGCTTATGCTTCAAGTACTCCCTGCGGGTATATATTGTTAGATTTCAAACAAGGTACACCAGAATTGTTTAGATATATAACCCACACAAATGTTGATGGGTGCTGCGTGTATCTACTATGCAAAAGCTATAAAAACACCGACACTTCCCGCTTACAGATCATTTCATAACCATGAGTCCCAAAGGGCTGAAGCAGGCCCCTCTGCTACGTGTGATGTATCGCATGAGCCCTCAACAACGTGTCGGCTTGCTGAAAACGGCCGACCAGAAACTGGTTGACTCTGTTTGCGAGTGTGTCTAAAACACTTTAAAAGGGCGGGTGCCTTTGAGATATGCTTAGAAGATTAAGCTACGTGCTAGCAAGCAAATGTTGCCCAAACTGGTCAAACGATGATAGTGCTGGAAGAGGAAGAGACGACTACTCGTTAAGAAAGGAGAAACGTTCCTACCCTTACTCTAGCCCCTTTAACCAGGGGTGTCCTCGATTCTTTATTCAACGAGTAGATAATGGAACACACGAAAAAGATGATTTGGTGTCCCCGGAAGCATTACACCATTACGAGCAACACCACCAACAAGTGGTATCGGCCACAAATCAAGTGGTCTCCGAGTTGGACAAGGAAATGGAAAAAATCCTCCCTTCAAAATTTGACAAGTTCAAATGGACTTTATACCAACAAGTGCTACAGTGCTATCTGCACTTTAGTAAACACCCTCCACCACCTGAAAATACCACCACGATCACCACTGAAGTGTATCTACTTCCCATCCATATACCAACAAGTGCTACAGTGCTATCTGCACTTTAGTAAACACCCTCCACCGCCTGAAAATACCACCACGATCACCACTGAAGTGTATCTACTTCCCATCCCCGATGTACTTTATACTTTACAAGTACAGGCACGTAAAAAAGCTGATCTTTTACTAGAACATATCATTTCCCGAGGCGGAATCTCTTGGGAGTCAAACGGAGAAGTGAGTATTCAAGATACGCCTCTTCGTGGATCCAATATTTTGGAGTTAGTCAACGATCTGGTCAAAGCAAGAAGATACAGAGAGCCGGCTGGGTGGCGAGAGTTTCTCACGGCACTGCAAAAAATAAGCGTTCCGAAAGAGTTTATTGTAAATCCAAAACCTTTGGCAACCATTAGATATCCGACGCCCGTACCCCAACCACTTACACCGTCGCAACGCCCTAAGAAGAAGAAATTGAAAAGGGTGGACGAAAACAGGTGGCTACCGTTCCGAGCTTAATGGATCATTTAGCCTACATCTACTACGAACCTTCTCATTCTGCAGGGTTTGCAGGGCCGGCGTCGATCATAATGGCTTCCAAGATTGATCCCGAAAAATTACGAGAATGGTTTCGTGCGCAGGACGCTTATACCCTACACAAACCGGTGATAAAAAGGTTTCCACGCAACAAGTATGCTGTGTCAAACATTGACGATATCTGGCAAGCCGATATCAACGATATGCCGAGTCTCGGAAAATACAACGGTGGTGCAGTGTACTTGCTCACCGTCATCATCGTGTTAAGCAAGATGTCCTGGGCGAGGAAGCTTCTATTCAGGACGGGGAGCGTCGTGAGATACTCCTTTGGGGACATTTTCAAACAATGTGGCCGTAAATCTCTAAAATTACAGATGGACAAGTGAACAGAGTTCTAAGAACGTCTAGTCCGGAAATTTATCAAGCAAGAAAGCGTGCATTACTACACCACTCATAATCCCGACGTGAAGGCAAGCATCGTGGAACGATCCAATAGAACTCTGAAAGGACGCATGTGGCGCTACTTTACCTAAAATAACACGTATCGTTATGTTGACGTCCTCAAAGATCTAGTCGACGCTTACAACGCCGTGAAAAATTCCAGTATCAAGATGGCGCCTCCCGACGTTTCAGAAACCAATGTGCTTCAAGTCAGAGATAATATGTACGGCAAAAGGCGTCCAAACTCGAATAGTAAGCCAACAATAAAAGTCGGGTCACGGTGTCTATTTGAAAATTCAAAATGCTGTTTGAAAAGAGCTACAAAAGCAATTGGAACGAAGAGATTTTCAAAGGCAGCCCTGTCGTGTTGCAACTAACTGTCATATACAGGCTGACCAATCTTGATGGCGAGGAGGTGGAGGGAACGTTTTACGATTGCGAATTGCAACGCGTACGTCTTCCTGAAACTTATAAAGTTGATAAAATACTACGTGTCAAGGGAAAAGGAGCCAGAAAGAATGTTTACGTGCAGTGGAAAGGTTACCCTGCCAAGTTTAATTCTTGGATTCCTGCCAGTTAGTCAGCGCCCTAACATGAAGGATCAGTTTTCCATCACTTTGCTGAGTCACAGCTCTATGGGATATTTCCCGAAAAATACCCTCGCGAATTTCACCACGCAATTACCCTACCGTCTTATACTCGAAGGCCAGTGGGAAGTCACTCTCGCCGAATTCCAATATCCGTGTTCTTTCAGCAATGTACCCGAGGGCCAATATATTGTATGGTACATCTGAGTGGACGCTAACGGCGTGGAACGAATATTGAAGGATCATAATCCTCCTGGAAAATACAGCACTATCCATGAGTTGATCAAAGCTCTAAAAGTATTAGAGGCGTTTAAAGGTGATTCCGGAGTTGTATTCAAATACAAAAACCCTAACAAACTAGTGTACGTTGTTTCTTCTTCACCAAATATACAGCTGCTTACTCTATTAAGTCAACTAAGTCTACAGCTCGGTTTCAATACTCTGATTAATTTGATAAGAATCCAAAAGTCACCGTACGCCACCAACATTCTACTAAGCCTGCCCTCGCAAATGTACATCTACACGGATATCGTCGATCCCCAGCCCATGGGTGACATTGTGGTACTACTGCTACGTATCGTCGGTATCAACAACATAAACTATCTCTAGCTATGATCCTTTGCACTACATGGCCGTACTTAAAAGGGAAATTGAAAGCCTAAAAATCAATATGAGAACAGACAATGGTGAACTTGTACCATTCAAGTTGGTAAAAGTGTGCGTGAAACTTAATTTTCGACGCTGCTCAATATGAACTGTCACTACCAAAGATACTAAGTCAACCAGGCTGGAACAGGTATATCTTCGATCTACCACGGTGTCCCCTATCAACGAGGGCATAAGATAGGAAGGTTATTCAGTGGCCTTTTCAAAAGTGTCGTATCGTTTCTGAAAAGCGGCTCTATAGCTATTGGAAAACAGGCGCCTCATACGGGCTTAGACGTGCTCTCCGACGTCACCAATCAGCGTCGTCCTTTCAAAGAGGCGCTACGTAACTGTGTCGGCGAGGTTGGATATGACCTGAAACGCAAGTTGGAGCATAGGATTCACACACTGATGACCAGTGCAGACTATTAAGGTAGTCGTAAGAAGCGCCGACATCAGTCTTCTGTCGTTGCACGTCGTAAAGAGGTCAAGAAAGAATCGATGGATATTTTCAATTGAAATGTCGTTACTACAAACCCCAGTGTTGCGAGTGTGCCAGCAGTGAACTCGATCTCTTTTCCGTCCCACACACACAAACCCGTCTTGAAAGTGGGCAATGGCTCCAGTACAAACCTGTCTCTTCCCTCACCAATGATTCACCCATCGAATTTACCGCTACCAGACATGGCGGGCTTTATATCAATCTATCACAGATTTTGCTCTATCTCAGGGCAGCTATCATGAAACCCGACGGTGGCGCTTTCATGGCGATGGATCAAATCACTCTCCTCAAAAACTGGTTGAATTCGCTATTTACACAGGTGGATGTGTTTTTAAACAAAAAACTAGTCTCAACACCCAGCAACAAGTATGCTTATAGATCATACATTGAGTCGTTGCTCAATTACAACAGTGACGCCAAAATAACACATTTGACTTGTGGTCTGTGGTTTACAGTCAGCCCCGGAAACTTTGAGGAGACTAACTTCGGTAACAAGGGATTTGAGGCCCGTCGAAGTCTCAACGTAAAAAGTAAGACGGTGGATCTTTCGGGGTGTAGACACGGTAACGTGTTTAACCAAGAGAAATACCTTTTGAAAGGCACCGAAATCAGAGTCAAGTTGGTCCGTTCCCGAGATGGGTATAGTCTTATGACCGTCCCTGAACTCCCTCACTTTAAGGTTCACATCGCTGAAGCCGGACTTCTAGTGCGACGTGTCAAAGTAGCACCTATTATACTTTTGGCCCATGCCAAAGCATTAAACGTTATTCCCGCAAAGTATCCCATCCCCCGCGTGTAGGTAAAAACATTCACTACTCCTACGTGTGTGCAAGAGAAATTACTGGGCAACGTATTCACAGGACAGCTACCCAAATGATGCATCGTGGGATTTGTATCCAACATGGCGTTCAACGGAGACGCCATCAAGAACCCGTTCAACTTCCAAACCTCTGGCATGAACCTTTTCTCGCTGTACGTGGATGAGGATCATGTGCCGTTGAAACTGCTACAGCCCGATTTTTCAAACGGAAATAATGTCGTCCTACCACACACTGTTTTCTGGAACGGATATATATTTCATGAACGAAGGTAACGACATCACACGCCAAGCCTTACCTAAGTGATATAATCTCATGGCTATCGATCTCACACCTAATTTGTCCGCCCAAAGGACATCGCATAGGAATTTGACGAGGCACGGCTCTCTGAGCATTGAAGTGAGCTTCACCAGAGCTCTCACCAAAACCGTCAACTGTATCGTGTACGGGGAATATGCTAACATCATCACCATTGACAAGAACAGAAAATTCGGGACCGATTATGAGAATTAATATAAACGGCTTCTCGCCGCTTACACTCGTCATTTAAATCATGGACGTCATTGTGGATTTCCAGAGCTTCATGGACGACATTAAATAGTTTATCGTCAAGGAACTAGGTGTTTTATCTGTATGGGGTACATTACTTTAACATTTGGTGTTAAAACACCCATACGCTATCGAGGAACTTTCAGCTGCCACTAAAAAGAAGGCTGACTATATTGTTAACAAACTGCACTGTATTCCCTGGGATAGCGGTGATGTGGATTACAGCCTGCTCAAATCCCTCATCTCCCGTGCCACAATGCGGGCAGAAACCGTCTACGTCAAGGGTGAAGAAAAGAAAAATTTTCTAGTCAAATACACGTCTACACCCATCTTAAATCTTTACGACAGAGGTTGTTCATCTTTGAAAACACTTAAATTGGGTCTCATTGTATGGATGGAGCATAGTTCTCTATGGAAATTTTGTGTGGCCTCCATCGTTTGGGGCCTTTGAGATTGGATGATTGAAGATGGACACGCACACCATAAGATGTGCGATGAAAACATGGTCGGGTGTTTTCCATGCTGATCAACTACCTATCAAGAATAGCTCGACCTGCCGCTCTAGTAATCAACAATGATCTACACACTAAGCCTGGAACGTATTGGGTCGCCATTTTTATCGACAAGAAAGGCGTGGGAAAATATTTTGACAGTTATTGTTTTGCACCCCGTATAAAATCAAATCTGGCATTTCACGCAAAAACCATCCCCGCACGTCCCATAGCACTCTACAACTTCAAAGCATCGCCTTAGACGTTTGCGGCCATTACTTTCTCAAGTACCTTCTCAATCGCGCCTGGAACATTGCGACGAGATCTTTCCTAAGCCTATTCTCACCCATCAATCATACAAGCAACGACGCTAAGGTGTTGAGATATTACAACAAATTTTTAAAGACTCTAGGGTTCTGCCGCCGTTCAAGAAGCTGCGTCCAATCAGCGTGCGCTTATAAAAGGGGCGTCCCAGCGACGTGCCGACCATAACCGCGACAGTCGTCGAAACGAACAAACATCATGGAAGGTCAAGAGGTTTGAGACCGCAAAGCAAATCCGGTGAAGCCTCACGCCATCAACAGTATTTTCAACACTTTCTCTCCGCTGGACGAAGTCGACGCCAAGCGAGTCATCGTCGGCATCAGTGTAAAGACAAACTTTACTCTCTATGTCCAGCTAGAAAAATGCAGAAGGGATCTGTGCGGTGTTTAACCGTACATAGTGGCAAGTACTGGGCAGTTACAAGTCGGTCATATCAAAGTTTTTCACCAACACGCAACCTCCTTCAGAAGATTAGTCTGACTAATCATGAAATCTCTCTTAGACGCATGTGCGGTGACCATATGGTCGTCATCAGCGAGCAACAAGATGCCTGACTCAAATGGGTCGCCTACCTAGCACCTAGCTGGGCGCGTCTTTGTGATGTGTGGGACCTCATCGACGTCACCGACGACCGTCGGGATATGTGGTCAACAACCGTCGCACGCTATTGCAACGATTTGAACGACACTCGTTGGGGATGTATGCGACATCGATCTTGAACAGCCTACGGTGGAAATGCACACCAATAACCTGGATCTTATCAGTGCTACCTACAATACAGGTAAATTTGTCGGTTTGGACTATTACATGCTGGATTTTGAGCTTAAAACAATTTTACTAACGCATCTAAGAGACACTGTAGAAAAACGAATTAATGAATATATGCGGCATTCCTGTAAAAGTTTATAATAAATTCTATGTATGATGTCTGTTAAACCTTTAATGTTTAATAAATATATGTCTTGTAATATCGTGTTTTATTCACGCAAAACCTTTCTGTCCCCTCTCACACGTATATACTGATCTCGACTTGTTGAGCCATCAAACTGTCGCCAAACATGAACATGGTCAATGACCCAGTTTCAATGTCACGATCTATTGTTGTTTGTTGAGCCACCAAACTGGTGTCAATCATCAGGGAAAACCCATTTCGTCATCATTCATGGTCACGATCTATTCTTGTCCCGACTTTTTTTGTCCACCCGCCAAACTGGTGCAATGTATGAGTCACCGGGAAAAAGACCCATTACCACATAGGGAGAGGGGGTTGCGACACATACCTCTAATGAGGGAAAGTGAAAGGGTGTCTCACGACTGCTAGCTGCTCGGTGGCCCACACTCATATCTAAGCGACCGGCCAGAGAATATGCTAGCGATGCTTCGATCTTTACCTACTATGCACCCGGTCGGTTGTTCAGCCATCAAACTCTATGCTCAGCTGCATGAGAAAAAGGGTCCATCAGGCTGGGAGCCAACTGGCCAGGCCCTGTTTCAAGCTTGTTGGTTTTGGGAATGACCAGCCTCCTGTCGCTCGTCTGCACCTGACCTGGTTTCCGCTGGGGTTCTACTCAACCTTCACAAGGCTGCTTAGGCCCCAGGGTACACCACTTGGCAGTGAGGACAGGATTGAGTAGGAGAGGCTAGGTGAGGCCCACTAGGTAGGCTCCTTGTATTGCGCATCACTATCTCATATATAGAATGGTGGAGAGATAGAGGAAAATGGAGGCATTTTACTAAGAGGACCCGGCCACAGGTTGGAAAAAGTTGATGATAATGATTTTATGAACCAAATGATTATATCAGCACACGACTTATAAGCTATTTAAAATCTATAACAGTCCTCGGCCGTTAATTTATTCACTTTGAAAGAGTGTACCTACACTTCACCAATGATACATTTATCGGCCATGCCGGTAATCGAACCCAAGACACTTAGCTCAGCAAGCAGACACGCTACCGGCTGAGATATGGCATCGGACCTAATGAGATCCAAATTTACCTTTGCCTCTGATTGAACTGGAATAGAATGTTGAAATATTTTTAAACAAATAGGAAAATAGGTATTCTACTTAAAAAAATATTACTGTCATTCAGTAATCCACTGGACTAAACATAATAGCAAAGGTTTTTATTAATCGAATAATATGCCTAGATAGCCCCCCTAGACCATATGAAGTTCAATCTAGAGGCTATCTACAATAATATAGGTTCAACCGACAGCTAGCAGAATTCTTACAATAAATATTTGTTGAAAGTCGCAGTGATAGGACGCTAGATAGTCAACCTATTTTAAGTTTTTGTTTTTTATGGTACAATATTTAAATAATTTATTCACTTTAATACAAGTGCACAATAATACGTAAATCAGATGACACCAATATTTAGTAATTTTTAAAACTTTAAAAATTATACCTAATTTAGTCAAACCTTCCCAACAACTAGCCCAAACTAATTTCAGAATGTAAATATTTACGATAATGTGCAAATTCCTGTGAACCTAAATGGGTGATAGGACAGTAAGTGTTGCTAATATAAATAGTTTAACTTTGTGATACTAATATATTTTTACATTTCATTGTTATTACTACACACCCAAGCAGATGTCTAATCGAACAATACTCATAAAATCTAGTTTGATAATTTAGAATATTTATTATTAGACGTATATGGACAACCATTAAAACAAAACTCATTATGTTGACATAGCCTATTTAAAATACTTACTAGCTTTGTGTTGGCCCGTCTAGCTTGCATTAGGCCTATTACGTTGACTCTTTGTGGTGACGTCATGGTCTCGAATGCAACTAAACTTGTTTATTTGATAAATCTTATTTTAAATTTACTAGCACATGAGAGGTTCAGTTGAGTTTGCCTAGGTAGGAAACATATACATTATATAAGTAATTATTGGAGGTTTGAAAGCTAAGTTTTTATCCAAATAATTATTTTCAATAGTAGTTTATTTAGCGTAGATTAAAGACATGATTTTCTTTTAATTCTGATTGTGGCGGCTTCAAACAGTTCAGTTGTAATGGAAATGTATGTGCTATAATATCGTTGTATTATAGGCCTATATGTACCATTAGCAATTATTGTTTTTATTTAACACAATTTTTATCCCTTACTACAAGCAGTTAATTTATTTAATAACNACGGTGAAAGAATTTTTTAAATCGGTCCAGTAGTTTCGGAGCCTATTCATTACAAACAAACAAACAAACAAAAAATCAAACCTTTCCTCTTTATAATATTAGTATGATTAATAACCAATAATTAAAAATGTAATTCATTAGTAGGTGCACTTGAAAGCGTAAATTAAGTTAAGTTAATAAAATATCATTAAAATAAATTATATAGGCCTACCAACTGTGTTGACCTATTATTTCCATGACATCAACAATAGTAAATATTAACTTACTAATAGCTCAACAAAATGGACCCTAGCTTTTTAGCCTAACACAAATATGTACCTATTTAGCATAGGCCTAAGTTAACTACTGGTATCGTTTGTTAACTATAAAATTTTATGTTTTGGTTTCTAAGGCGTGTTGAAATCATATGAAATATTATCAAACATAATTTGGCAGTTTTGAAAGAATTTGGTGCACATGAATTGTATTGTTATGTTAATTGCTTTATGTTTTTAAGTTATGTAAACAGCAGTTTAAAAATTCAAACCTTATGAGAAAGCTTAAGACCACAACACAGTTTTCATAGGTCCATAGTCCGCAGTCCTTGAGAAATTCTATTCGCGGCCAAAGAGTCTATATCCATAATCATGTGACCGTGCCAACCAAATTAGGTAGTCAAGATACTTGGTTCAATAAAAATATTCGAAAGAAAATAATCCACAGACAAGGTGCATACACAAAGCAGTCAGCTGATAACTTAAATAAACTTTCTTACTCTATGGCATTGGGAACTTGAAAGTTCATTGCCGCGCTCACATAAGACCACCACCTATCCCTATACTAAGCTAGTTCTATCCAGTCAAACTCACTACACCATATTTCTTTCAGGTTCATTCTAATGTTATCCTCCCCTTTGTACTGTAAATAAAAGAAACTAGGCTAAAACAACTTTCACTATGAATATATTAATAGCACATTTTGGGTAGAGAACGCCTACACAGTATTTTGAGATAGCCAAATTGAATAAAACAGCTGAGCGGTGTCATAAATTAGGCCTATATCTATCACAAAAGGGTAGTCATTAGAGTATTTTATTAATGTGAGATGAAATAATTAATTATTTCCGAAAATGATTAAAACGCCACTTTGACATATTAGCGGTATCTTGGTTGGGCACCACTGCTTGCCACTATATATAGGCATGTCAATTTACCATGAAACTATTTTATTAAAATTTTCATGAAATTGGAAAGTTAGGTTAGATTTGATTAATTCCTTAACTTATGAATAAAACAATTATTTAACCCTCCGTTGGTCGAGCCTCGTCTCGTAACACCGTTGGTCAAGGGTGAGCGCCGTGCTCACCGCCAATCTGTGAAAGTTCTATACTTGTTATATTCATATAATTTCAGAATTTGTGTATCCTTTTGAATTACGTTTTGTACTTTTTTTGATTGAGATGCTTTCATTTACAATCTTTTATTAAAAAATTTAACGATCACAAAAAAATTACAAAGAATTATATTTTTTTTAAACTCACTAATTGTAGAAAATCGTAAAATAGGTAAATAATTATCATCTTATACAAACATTTATAAGGTACTACACCTTAAAGTTAACGTGATAGCAATTTTAGAACATATTGAACTATATTACTTAGAATTGATTATAAAATTCTAATACAAGGAGGAACTAAATTGAACTAAAAAAAGGACAAATATTGAAACTTATTGATTACGATAAAAGTGTTTATGAATCCTAATAGTTTTTCAACGTGAATCATTGAGCTTTGTTTACTCTAATTTTTAGTCACTATCCTCCGAGTGTATATTTGCATTTCCATGGCAGTTCTGGCAAATAGTGATTGTATGCTCACCACAGATAGGGAACTGGCAATTGGCACATCTAGATGCTGTCTTACGATTCTTCTTTTTTGGACAGTAGCTACACTTGACTCTTCCTTGGCTTACTTGGGGTAATGGTGCTTGGTCATTTTGTGGTGAGTGAAGATGCTGGTGAATTTTAATTCGAAGATCTGTGTGAATACCGCTGGTTGAAGCTCTTCTAGTCATATGATTGTTGACTAGATCTAAGCCTAAAGTTTTCAGGAACTTCCTTCTAGATAAATTTTCTCCCGTGTTGCTTCGGAAAATGATTTGGGCGTTGATTGCGCCGACATCAAGTAAAGTGAAAAATATTCGAAGAGGCCACCTGTAGCAGACCCTTGCCACAGTATATTGGGCTTTTAACTTATCTACTACGTCTACACCACCTTTTGTAAGGTTGTAGAAGGTAATAGCACTTGGTTTCATCAAGTCACCTGTAGTTTCATCAATGTCATCGGAATCATGCATCGTTGAAATGAGTATTACATTTCTGTACTTTTTTGGTACATAAGACACTAATAAGGAATCTTCACCAAAAGCAAACAAACTTGAATTTTCTGGTCTTCTTCGAGAATTCACAACTTCAGGTGGAATTTCTCGTTTATTTTTTCTTATTGTACCCACCACGGTTAGATTTTGTTGTCTAACAAGTTCGTTCACAAGACCGACCGAAGTGAACCAGTTATCTAATGTTATGTTACGTCCACTGAATCTAATTGGTTCTATCAACCTTTTTACAACACTAGTTGGTTTATTATCAGAGACAAATGGACCATCTGGTTGAATACCAACATATACTTCCATTTTCAATGTGTAAAACATCCGCGAATCTACAATTGAAAATATCTTGAGCCCATATTTTGCCGGCTTTTTAGGCATGTACTGCCTAAAACTATACCTCCCACGAAATGACTCCAACATCTCATCAATTGTGACATATTCTCCAACTGAATAATAGTCTTGACAGCGCTGAACGAAACACACATCTGGAATACTCACTTTCCGTTTGAGTCCCAAGAGATGCCGCCTCGGGAAATGATATGTTCTAGTAAAAGTTCAGCTTTTTTACGTGACTCTGCTGGTACAGTATTAAGTACAGCTGGGATGGGAAGTACAGGCACTTCGGGGTTGGTGGTGGTGGTGGTGGAGATATTTTCAGACGGCGGAGGGTGATGACTAAAGTACGGAAAGCGCTGAAGCACTTGTTGATATAAAGTACTTTTTGACTTGTCGTCAAGTTTTGAAGAGAGAATTTTATCCATATCCATTTCCTTGTCCAACTCGGAGACCAATAGATTTGTTGCCGCTGCCACTTGTAGGTGGTGTTACTCGTAGCGGTGTAATGTTTCCGGGGACACCAATATCCTCATTTTTGTGTGTTCCATTATTTAATTGTTGAATAAGTAGCCGAGGACCCCACTGATTAAAGGGGCTAACAGTAAGGGCAAGAACGCTCCACCCTTCAGAACGAGTAGTCGTCTCTTATTCTTCCAGCACTCTCCACGTTTGACCAGCTTGCGTGACACCTGCTTGTGAGCACGTAGATTTGTCTTATGCGCATTTTTCAAAGGTACCCGCCCTTTTAAAATGTTGTAGGCACACTCGCAAACAGAGTCAACCAGTTTCTTGTCGGCCGTTTTCATCAAGGCGAATCGCACGTAGCAGAGGGGCCTGCTTCAGCACTTTGGGACTCATGGTTATGAAATGATCTGTAATCGGGAAGTGTCGGTGTTTATAAATCTTTTGCGTAGTAGGTACGCTCAGTAGCCGACCTTTGTGCGGGTTCTATATCTGAACCATTCTGGTGTACCTTGTTTGAAATATAACAATATATACCCGTAAGGAGTACTTGTAGCATCAGCGTAAGCCTCTTGTAAAGTACGGGGATTTTCAGGACAGACTTGACGTGCAAAGTGTTGAATCTGAGCTTTATCCCGGGGATTTTTAAAGGGCGAGATATAATGTGCATTTAAGGAAATGTCTATTTGGCCTTGCCCTGGTGGAATATATTTTATGTAAGGTACATGACGCTAATATTTTATGGTGGCATCCTTTGGTGAAAAGATCGACGAATACTTCGTTGGCTTTACGCATCAGGTCGTCCAGGATAATCAGCTGTGGAGAGTCATTACAAGTGTCATCCATTTCCGGCAAAACCTTACAGAATATTACGCCGGGACATGCTCCATCTTGTTCGAATCCCGGTTGCCATAAAGCAAAATACCATGTGATTTTATCAAATGTAACGGTTAAAGTCTGCTACAAAATGATACTTTCCACAGCCAGAAGGACCACTTATGATGTCCGAAAATGGATGTTTCAGTTTGTTCATAATGTTTGAGACTGAGCTTATAAGCTATATGAACTTGTATTTATAGGATAGGAGAGAGGTGCTGGTGTAGATGTTAAAAATACAAACATAAGAGTTTTTACAATATTTATTTACAATCATGAAAAAAAGTATACACACAGTGAAAAGTATACTGTGAATATTTACAGTTTATCTTTATTAGCACAAACATAACAGCTTTTACAATGCTGTAAATTATCCTGGGAATATTTACAATATAAATATTTATACATAGGTGGAATAGTGGCCTCGGTACTAAATATGATATATACATAAAGATGGTTTCAATTTAAACTAAATTAAATATATAATCAAACAGTTTATTTTATTTGACGAGAAAGAAAATAAATATATTTACAAACAGTTTATTATCAATATTAGATTTGAAATAAATATATATACAAAGAGTTTATTATAATTGACTAGGATTAAGATACATAAAAACAACTAATTGACTATATAAAAATCAGGTAGGCGGAGGATTGTAATGGAAAATAAAAAAATATAAAAAAGTAACCCGGGTGCATAAAATAAATTAAAAAAATATTATTGTTTTCATGCGGAAAAAAATATGAAATAAAATATCAAATCTTTGAAAAATGATGTCAGTGGAACTGTCTAGAGTGAAAGAAAAAAAAAGATTATTCAGCCCTTCTAAATGATCAACTTTTTGTCGTGGAGAGTGCGTTTAAGAAGACTCTGATACCCAAAGGGAAACGTATTAAAATCACAGGTTATCCAACGTTTGGTGTACACGGGCCTGTAGAATTTAGTCAGCGAAACGGTACATAAAGTCACAAGAACTTTTCTTACAATTTTGTGCGGTATCTGTATGTATCATTCCGCAGCCTGTTCAGTGACCATCGTTTTCAAACCGTCAAAACTACATCGTTCCGGTTGCCATAGTTTATGGTGATCTCGCGAGCCTTGAACACCGTTTTTTTTTGCAGGATCGCCACCAACACAAACTCAGTACGCGTAATTCTTAGGACTACCAGACACAAAGGCCATAATGAAGCTTCCCGGACCGTAATCCTGAAGTTCATAAGTGAGGTCACCCGAAAAGTCTCCGGTTGGCGGACCCCAATAGCCGGGTGCCATTCCGTAAATAGAACGCTATCTGTATTATGATACAAAACGCGTTCCCCCAATTGTTCAATGATGGTGAATAAGTGCAACCTAGCCATAGCAGTCATGTAGCATGCCACAATTCCGTAAATAGAACGCTATCTGTATTATGATACAAAACGCGTTCCTCCAATTGTTCAATGATGGTGAATAAGTGCAACCTAGCCATAGCAGTCATGTAGCATGCCACTGCCACACTCGTGTTAGGGTTGGGGCGCAACGCGTCACGCGCATCCTTGTAATTGAGGAACATATCCTCATCATTAACATCAATGACACTGTCCACGGTGATGTACGGATCCGTCAGGTACTTGTGGATGTCCTGACAGACGTTAGCCACTGCTACGTGTGGTAGGTCAGGTCTTTGCCCAAACTTTCCCCATAGTGGATTTAAAAAGAGTTTAGCCAGAGTGCGGAGACCGGGTCTTTTACAAACAGAGCCGAAATCGAGTTTCACCCCTTTCCTCATAATTTTGAACATATGCTAACTTTTCCTCTTGTGAGGTACACCACTCTGGCCATCCACTGGCTTCTTGTTTAATTTAAAAAAAAGTATAAATGTACCTGTGAAACAATCCTCCAGAACGTGTCTGACGGTCGTAAACAGATACATTTTACTCCCACACTTCGTTTACTGCTTCAATGGTGTAGCCTTTCTCAACGTCTTTCCGGATCTCGTCAATCACCCAGACGCCTGTCAACCAACGACATTTTTATCGTTGTGCTGACATGCGCCTTTGTTTTCCTACTCCCCACATTTCCTGCACATAATGAACATTAGCTTGTCGTGCATCCGTGTAGGCAATACGGGCATGAATAAATCCCTCGGAGGCGTCACTGTAACTTTGGCTATGCCTTCTACTTGATCTATAGACGGACAATTTGGTTCCAAGTTAATTTTGGGGTGGCTGTTGGGGTATTTTTTGTACTTGCAAACGTATGGATACAATGAACACACATCCAAGTACTTGATATTCTCTCCACAAGAAAAGTCTGCTTCGTGGAGGAGCTTGATACAGTTTGTACGCCCGCCAAAGAATGCATCCCTAGGACTGAGGGTCTTCTTAGTATACACATCATGCTGGAGTACAAATTGCTTTAAGTCCTTGTCTGTGCGTTTCACCGCATTAAATAATACACTCCCACATCTTTTTACCGTGTGGCCGGCATTCTTAAACTTTTCCAAACAAGCCATGGTCGCTTCATAGCGCGTCTCCATGATCTCGTGGGGACTATTTTTGATACGTTTGGTCCTATCAGGATAACAAATATGGAACCCGTGCCAATAACAGCCCCAGAAATTAAAGACGATGGTGGTATCTTCAGCTTTAACAACGCCGCCTACACGTCACACTAACACATATTCCTCACGGCCGCTTCCCGCAGGAAGAATAGAGACACCGCGTTGATGAGCCTCCCAGGAAAGCCATTTTACAGCGACGTGCGACTGTTGGTTTGCACACCGATAGCCACTGTTTGGGATAATACCGATAGTATTCTCCTCAAGATGACTTCGGCGGTAAACCAACATGGCCTCTCCAGCTTTTGTACACGCATCTCTGAAAGGATCAACCTTTGCTTTCTCCAAGAGCTTGTCTCTAAACTTCAGGCAGGCCTTCCGTAGATTCTCTACATCTTTCACACAATACAGTTCCAACTCGCGTTTAACATCAAAGACATAATTTTCTTTCACCAACGCGTCAAACCACTTCTCAAAGGGCTCCTTTCCCTCAACTGACATCTCGCCGATGCCGTAGTCCTCCTTAGGCAGCAAGGGACTCCTATAACCCGCATTTTCTTTTTTATTGAATAAATGGGGGAATTGTCCCTTGGCCAAAGACTCGTCGAAGCCAAAGGTTTTGGGCAATTTGGACAACGACATCGGGAGAAAGTTCAGCGAGTCAATAAAGTGGAGCGGGTCTTAACGCATAGACATGATTTTCCCACCGTTCAATATAAGATCTGGAGTCCATTTTTTTGCCTCCATCATATGTTTTAAAATATAATTACCATCATAGGAGTTGGCATTATGGCCTAGGAGGGTGATATCCTTAAATTTTGAAGCTTTAATTTGTTCTATAAATCAAAAAAATTGGGCCATTGTGTTATCACCCTTGAATATTCGAGTCCTATCGCACACACATTCTGTGCAATGATGGTCATTTGCATCTATATGTACGCAGGCCTTACAACACGATTGCACGACACATAGGTTAGGTTCGTGCAAGTACGTGCCGGCCGCACCTTGAAGAAGCATTTCTTGCCTGCATTCAAAATCATAGAATACCAACATGAAATTACTTATTTCCTGTAACGGCCTGGGTGGGGCCTGCTTCATATAGCAGAAATGACCAAAAAGACGATATGAATCGCATACTCTACAAAAAGTCTCATAACACTTATTTGATTAATTTGATCTTTACAAACTGAAAAATTGCTAACATACCTCGCTACCCTTTTTGACATCACAGACCGACCTGTGACCTCTGTAAAAACCGGGACGCTTATGGTTATCAAAGCACGTCTGTTTTGTGAACCAGCGCCCACATTCTTTAGAGACCACAGATCGGCCACCGTTACAAACCACTTTAGCGTAGCATTTTTTGCACGTGGATGCACATTTGTGCTCATTCTTTTTACTGAACGGTACACGGCACTCGTGGCAAAAGTACTCGCGCTTAAATGCAGCTGTCAAATATGTTATTACGTCAAAATGGTTTTTCTTGTCGTCGTGAAATATAAATCAAGTTAGCCCTTAAAGGAATGTTCGGGAGGAGTATGCCCCTCATATAGGACCTGTCTCCCCCGACGTTCCTTGATCACGGTGATTTTATATTTGGAGAGTTATGCTTGAAATTTTTTCAGTTCAAAGAGCCCACCACCTTTCAAAAGATTAATACGGGCATCACGGCATAAACCATCTGCTTTGTACTTTTGAATATTACGACCCCATTTGATTTGTCTAAAGGTGTTCACGTCCATACACCCTGGCTGTCTTTTAACGTCACATATAGCTTTGGTGACAACCAATGCACGGGCAAGGCAAAGTGTGTCGCCATTTTGAATCGTAATGATCCCTTTGTTATTACGGCTATATGTGCTTGCGGGAGCGAGTTTATCACATTTATGATTACCCCTCCCGTGAGGCTCCTTAAAATGGCAGAGTTTAACGTACAGTGGTGCTGTAGTCAAAAACAAACTATTACTTTGTAACACGTGACTTACGTTAACAAGCACGGCTTGCGCGTCTAACTGGTCTGCTCACCTAAATGAGGCATACACAGGGATCAACGTAGAGTCCATGCTATTCAACAGTAAGCTGACATTGTCATCGGCGCTAACGGCATGATCCTGCAGCCGATGGAGCAAATTAGTAATTTGTTCTTCAAGCCAGCTTATTGCGTCACAATCGCTTGCTGGAACACCAAGATGTACTGTGACTTCTCTACAAGTATAAAATAAACACCTTAATTGTTTAATCCTCTTTTCGACGTTCTGAAGATGGACGCCATTTGACAGGGTCCCGCCTACCTGATTTACCGGGCCACTAATTACTGGTTGTGGGGGCGAGGACGGTCCCACTGTAGCCGGCTCCACAGGTTGCGGGACAACCACGATCCCCGTCTCCCGCGCCACATCTGGGGCTCGAGCACCGTCTCATTGCTGCTCATTGCAAATTGTAAATTTAGTACGAATAGTTTCATTGTCCAGATTTTCAATTTTTGGGTTACAGGTTAGATTCTTCCAGATGAATAATCTTGTTTCATCTTTATTTGTAAATCTATATCTAATAGATGTTCTATTTAAACATTCAGGAACACAACACTTATATTTATAATACACCATGATAAAATGAACACTTAAAACATTTTATTATTAACCAAATACTATCATTATCAAAATATTATTTACAATCATAAAGTAGAAAACACCATGACAGTTCACTGTTGTAAAGTTTGAATCAATCGTCCAATCACAGCTCATTATTTGCCTACACTAGCGATAGCCCTGGTGATAAAAATAACTAAAATAAGGTTGAAGTAGCTCCTATAAGAGATATACTACCGTGTTCTAGACCCGACAATATAATAGTAAATGGTGCAAGTCCATACAATATATAACCAATAGATTTTTTTTATTAATAACTCATACAGTGTAAGTGTATTAAATAGATGTTGATAATATAGTTGAAAATATTAATATATGACAGCTCTACATAGTGGAAGGAGTAAGGGATTATTGCTTAATTTGTATCTCAAGAAAAATATGAGACTATTTAGTTTCAAAACACCCTATATTGTACTTATAACAAAAGTTTGCATAGAAGGAAAAAATTTCCTAGCTCTCACACTTTTTCTTTTCTTCTTCCCTTGAATTTTATAATAATTTGCCTGCCTTCCTCAGGGCAAAACTTGGTCCCCTGCACGCCTATCCACAGATTCAATGGATCTGAATGAAGTAAAATCTAAAATATTTAAAAAAATATTTCTTAGCCAATTTAATTTCAAGCTAAGCAACTATAAACGATATGTATGCCACCAAGTTTAGTGTATATACTTGTATGATTCTGGTGGCACAGAATAATACGGATATAAATCCCCATACATACGGGTGTAACGTGTAGAGTCGGATAATCATCGTCATCGAGATCACACTCGCATTTTTGGTTTTACAACGTCGAGTGGAATTAGGTTCATTTTGTTTATTTGGCGATATATTCAGTTTGACTGAAGTCGGGTAGAGTGGTATACCGTAAGGGACGCGTCAAGAGGAGGGAATGTCCTCCGACTCTGATGTAAACGTTGACGGAATGGACAATGAAGAAATAGATAACCAAGGCCAGGAAGGAGCTCCATCCAGCACCAATCCAATACTATCAATAGAAACAGATAAAACCTTTGAGCCAGTCTCTGGACTCAAGCGGAAGCTCAGGACCAGGCCGGGACATGAAGTTCTGCAGTCGAAGGTTATAAAATGAACAATACATTTGCTAGCTTGTCTAGCTTACAGGATGAAACAGTAACCAGTCAAACGGGGCAACCAAGGGGAGGCATGAAGGAAAGTTCCTCCCCGCGGCGTATAAAGACCCCACCGATGGTCGTAACTAACGCAACACAATACAACAATGTTTTAAAGCTCCTAAACAGCTGCTTGCAAGACGATTACAAGGTGGATTGTATTGCACAGGGATTAAGGTAGTCATGACCTCCTTCAGGGATTACTCCGCCCTGTTAAGGGTACTCAAACAGAACACGTTAGAACATTTTACGTAAGTACTTCCCAAGGACAAGCCCTTCAAGGCTGTCATCAAGGGACTCCACGCAAGTATGCCCAGCTCAAACATAAAGGCGGAACTTGAGAACAAGGGATACACGCCGACCGATGTGAGACAGTTATACTCGAAATGATCTCCACAATCCGGGACACCGAGACCCCTACCTATATTTGTCTGCACCTTGGCGAGGACAGAGGGGGTAGGTAAGGTCTTTAAGGTACCGGTCATCAATCATACTGTAATCAAGATTAAGGAGTATCGTGCTACACAGAGTAAAATTCTTCAGTGCCCCCGCTGCCAACATTTTGGACACTCTAAAAACTACAGTGCCCAAAAACCACGTTGGGTCAAGTGTCTAGGAGGTCATCTGACGGTAGAGTGCCAGAAAAAAGATAAAATAACGCCAGAATAATACGTAAACTGTAAGGGACAGCATGCAGCAAATTACCGCAACTGTCCTATTTATCTACGAGAGCTGGAGAAGAAAAACCAGGTTCCAGAAAAGAAAAAAGAGGGGAAAAGTGAAGTGGCTAGCCCTGCTGCCCGCGTGACTAGGAATTGCAAACCCTGAACTGGCCAGCAATCTTCTGCTGGCTAACCAACATAAGCAGGGTATGTGGGATTTAATCAACCATCTTACAGTGGGGTTGTCAAGAAGCTTGCCAAGAAGGACAAACAAGAAAACCATTCCACTGAAGAATCCTCGGACTTGAAGGACCTTCTCCAAATGCTCAAGGAAATCAACGTGGTGGGCTTACTCCAACTCCTTAGGAAGTACCTCGTACGGCTGAAAAATGCTCCAGACAAGACAACAAAAGTAATGCTTCTTCTGGAAGCTGCAACAAAATTCTTCTGCGATGGCAAGTGATCAAGGAAGAGGTGTAGAAGAGTCATTGAACATACTGTTTTGGAACGCTAATGGCATAGCCCAACAAGAACATGAGTTTCGACAAC
>CABFOV010005306.1:7735-19396 GCA_902141375.1 Timema poppense
GGGAAAAATTGTATACTCAAATTAAAAAAAATGTCAAAAAAAAAAAAAAAAAGATGATCTATTTAAAAAGTTTCCACAAACAGAGGAACATGAACAGAATTTGTGTACGCATGAGGATTGAGGGTTGAGATAAAAAAAAATATGCCGGGTTGTAATGAATTAATTTTTGTTAAAAAAAAAAAAGATTAGTATTTCATATCTATATTAAGTTATATTCCTATTTACTCTCATATTAAAAGTTTCCACAGAATATGGATTTGGATTTGAGAGTAAAATGATTAGTATTCATAAAATAGTGAATTCAAGCCATTTCTAGTTTTAATGCATTCTTTCTACTCATTTTTCATTTCCTCAAGGTAATTTTGATAGATGTGATTTGATAATTATTCCAAATTTGCGAATATTTGCTTTGATTTTAGATTTGATCCAAACTCAAAAAACCTGTTTCAGAGATGTTTAGTGTTGTATTTTGTTTTACTTTAGTAATATAGTATCTTATACCAATGGAGCAACATTGCATTGTGTTCATTTCTTCCGAGTCAAGTAATCCTAAAGTAATATTGACAAAAGCAAGTCAGGGCAGTTTACTTTATAATTACAAAAGAAATATAAAACAAATCCATCTCATGATGAAATGAAAGGCATGGAAACCCCAAAACGACAGCACGATGTCTACTCAACTTGAACTTGACCAATGAAATTCCAGACTTTTTTTCCTGGTTTCCCCTAATCATTTCCTAAAATTCCCGGTTCAAAAGTATGTCCACAACCTTCTGCCCCCCTCCCCGGTTCTTGTAAATCATTTTTATGAATAAGTTTTAAGATGTAAATAAAGCTGTTGTATTTGTATTAACAAAGTCTACCAGGAGTTATAAAATATATTGACACAGCTACAAACAAAAGACAGTCTGAATCACATTGCAATTTACTGATTTAATGATTATTATATTTTTCATATTTTGAGTAAAACAACATTTTCCTGGACATTTTTTTTAATTTACCAAATTCATGACTTATTCAAGTTTTTTCCCGACCACTTCAAATTTCCGGCCGATTCCAGTTTTACCTGATTTTACCGGATGGTAGACACCCTGGACAGTGAAGGGAACAGCCAAGAAGGATGCCACACTCACCATTAATCCAGGCTATTACAATGGTTATATATATTAAATAGCTTAAACGTAATTACATGTCACTTGTCACTAAAATATAATAAGGCTTTATGTAAATATTAATATTGTGATTCGGTGACCTGGCGGTCTAGGGGCAAGGTGTCAGACTTCTGTGCTGGCGGTCGGGGTTCAATCCTCGGTTCCGGCACAGATTTATCTGATTACCAAACCCTTCCTTCACCTCTGACAAGACATCTTGTGAATGTGGGGAATGCCAGGCCTCCACCGTGGTTCGGATTCCACGTTAAACTGTAGGTCCTCCATTTCATCTCACAATCACCCTACCATTACACATTAGCGTAAGTGTGTATAACCCGAACGGGTAGTAAGACGCGTTGCTAATAATAATAATACTATTGTGATTCATATATTTCAACTCTATTTGTGAAGGAAAACCCATTTACATGTTGGAGAAACATAATTTTAAACATTAATATAATATTAATACAGTATCTTATGAAATTTACTTATTAGTAAATGCAGAAAAACTTATATTTGTCTAAAATCATTTGAAAAATACAATACTTAAATTTACAGTTACAATCAAAATACAATAATTGTTTTGTGTTCATTGGAGATCATCGTCATCAAATAAATCTTCGAAATCTGAAAAATGAAATATTATTATATTTGAAAAGTATAAGTGAAATGTAGACGAAATGGTTCAATATAAAAGAAATACCAAGGATTGAGTTTATTGATACTACTTAGGAAAATGTTGTCTGTTATAAACTCTTATTTAAAAGTCAGAGATGTTCTTAATGCCATTTAGCTGTAATGTACTGATGATGTCAGTTTTTAAAATCTGTTCCAAATCAATTTATAAGAAAATTAAATGTGAAAATGGATCTTATCAGCTGAAGTGCACCCTTAAGTGTCTCCTAATCAACATCAGCCTGGGTTAGTTTAGTAAAATGCCATCTTATTATATCATTCCACCATTCTTCTCCTCTCACTCACACACTTTCAGTTATCTGCTCCTCCCATCTCGTTCTTGATCTCCCTTGCAGTCTTTTCCTTACATACTTCCTCTCAATAATTCTCTTTGGTATGCTCTCCTTTACCATTCTCCATATTATCTCATCTTTGCTTCCTCTAATATCTCATGTATCCCCCTCTTTCCCAGATAATTTCATTCCCACGGCCTTCACTCTCCTAGTATCTCTTACAGTCAATGTCCACGTTTCTGCTGCACGAATGACAATGGGTACAAAGTATGACCTATACAGCATGTCTCTTACACACCTATAGAACCACTCCCCCTGCTTCACTCCTCTTACTAGATCCTCTCTACTCCCAAATTTTGCCTCAATCACACATCCAAGGTATTTGTGATTGAGGTGAAGGGTTGAAAAAATAACATTACTCTGTCATCAAACATCAGATATAATGGGTTTATTATACAATAAATGGTTATAAATATTTGTTAAATTTACATATTTAATCTTTTGTAGATACAAATTTTTGACAATAAATGGTATTAATTTATAATAAACTAAGAATACAATAGCCAAAGCTATTATATATGCATTTAGAGAGAATTTACTCCAACTAGATATCATATTCTGAAAATTGAAAATGAAATATGACACCTGGACATGGGAATCGAACCCGGGGCTTTTGGCTTAGTATGCCGATGCTCTAACCACCGAGCTGAGCCCACACCTCTCGTGGACCCATTCAATGCCGCGGGAGACGGTGTGTCAGCCCCCGTTTTCACCGGTGTTGATATTACGTGTTCACGCGCCCGACCTGGGGCGCGGTACAGCAAGTCGCTATGAAGGGGGTTGTACGAAGAAAGTCACTCAGGTTGTTGTCACACAAGTCTTTATTCGGAACTCTAACTCTACGCCTTGGTTGGAGTCGGTTACACAACTTTATATAGAGGGAAACCCCATCCCCCATTCCCACAAGTTACAACGTCGCAGTCACTTCAACTCGCTCTCAAAGAGCCTAGAACCGAAGAGCCAACGGCTCGTGGACAATCGGCCCTCATGGGCGTGAAGCCTAAACCAGAGTGGCTGGACGAGCCACGCAACCCGACGAGCCAGGCGCGACGAGGCCGCGCGCAGCCAACCGCGCACGGCAAGAAGGGGGTAGGGGAACGGGCAAACCGCGCAGCGCGTGGTCCCAAAATTAAGGGATGAGAACTCGGCACAGAGCTATCCAGGAATCGACCCGTGCCAGGGTCATTTCTGGATAGCTCAGTAGTTAGAGCATTGGCATACTAGGTCAACGGTCCCAGGTTCGATTCCCATATCCAGGTGTCATTTTTCAATTTTCGGAAATAATAAACTACCTATATCATTAATCTAAAATTGTTTTTAAAGACTTTAAACAACTTGGGTATGTTAGTATCTGGGGGTACAAATATTATCAACTTCAATAACTAGTGTCTTGTCTGCTTCATTACTCCTTATTCTTAGAAAGTAGGCTGTAGCTTTAGCATTTAATAATCTACTTTATGGCTAAATCAAATGTAAGACAAAAAATTAATACATATAGAGCTGCTGACCCGAGATGTGGTTAATGTGAGGGTACTTTGAATTGAAATGAATGCCTTAAAGAAATAAGGAGAGCACCTACTAGTTAATCTATCTTAAACACACACACACTAAGCCTTTTACCCATACATAGATAACAAATTTGAAAGAAACAAAATATTTCAATGGTAGGCTTTTTGCATTATTCCACTATGGTATATCTTATAAGATAGGGTCATAGTGTAATCTGAAAAAGTACGACTGCTACCTTTCAGGGTAAATGGAATATATATAACACAACTCACAATATCAAACATCAAAAGCTCGCAACATCCCGAAGATAGAACCATGAAGTGGACTTTATAGAACATTTGTCACTTGAATTGGTACAGCAATTAAGGTTGCCACATTTAAAAAAAGAAAAAAAAGTACCTTGCCTTACTAACCGTTCGGGTTATCAGGCCTTAGCATATTTTGGGTGTCAAAAAGTAGGACATCTTAAAAACACTATATTCACCTTATAGTGTCAAAAATAAAATAAATAATTAAAAAATACATTTTAATCAAGAACAATGTTTTTATGTTATTAGGCCTGTAGCAAAAATAAAAAAAGTATTTTATAAATGAAGAAAGGAGGAATGCTCAACCATCATAAACTATGCTATCCATCTTATATCCCCCACCCCCTTAATTTATTTTCTCTTTAGTAAAGTATTTATTTTACTTTGTCAATTCATTACAAATAAAATTTTTGAAATAATGATAGTGAAACAAAATAGTAATAATAATGATAATTATTTATTACAATGATGATGTTCACCATCATCAAAAAATGACTGTCTTTAGCCTAAAAATAAAATATATTAAAAAAATAATCTGTGAAGTCTTAATAACACAGTTGTTCTTGGGTTTCTTTGATACATATTGACTCGCACAAAAGTAGTCTAACATTGTTGTCTTCCTCTTTTGAATTTGATTTTGTTTGTTTCTTATTTTCTCAATAGAAGAGTCACTTTCTTCCAATTTTTTGCCCTGGAGCTTCTAGCATAGTTTTACCTATTTGCAAACCTTTCCGATAATTGATTTTCATTGCATTATTAATTATTTCATTCGCTTCTGTCATTTATGACTTGTAAGATTGAACAACTTCTTCTTAAGCTTCTGATTCTTGCTTGATTTTCTAACAGATACTCTTTTTGCATTGCCTCTTTAGTTCCCTGCAATTTATTTTTCAAAACTTTCCTATATGCTTGATACTCTTCAGTTTGGTTTTTTTATTTTCTCTTTATCTTCTTGCCCTTGTTTCTTTCATTCAACCGCAACTTTCTTATCTTCTTCCAAGTCCAGCCAAGCCCTTTCTTGATGAAATTATTTGTGAATGATACTGTGTTGCACTGATAGGTGTAATATTTAAGACCATCTTTGGTAGACTGCTTGCCTCTGATGGAGGCCTCAGAGGGACAGATCCTGTTGTCAGTAAGATAGTTGGATGTTTGTAAGAATCCTCGCTCAACATTAACATTTCCATTGGGTAACACAATGATAGCTTTAACAAGCCTTTTAATTTAGCCTATTATAGATGGAAATAGTTAATTATAACACTACCTACAAAAACAATTTTACAACCAATGCATTTCAAAGATACTGTACAAGCGATCGGGCATACATCGAATTTATTCAAACAGCGTGACACATTATGATACAATATTTTGTTTGGCTAACTTACCAGCAAAAAGGAAGATCCACACTTAAACCTCTACAAACCATATGGTTTCTTTCTTATGGAGGTCAAAAAGTAGGAAAAGTAAGAGTTTTTCCTTAAAAGTAGCAAAAGTAGGACAAAAATGAGCCCTGGGTTATACACATACATATTAATCATGCCAATAATTTTAGGGATTTGGGAGGTTATATTTAGAGGAAGTATACCTGCAATAGCATGGAAGGAGAGTGAAAAACCACCCTCAGTACAAATGAACGAGATTCAAACCTCAATCTTCCTGTCATCTGCAGTCTAGTTTAAGCGAGAGTAGCGCCTTAGACCATGCGACCTCCGTGGTTATTTACAAACTAAACTAGGTGGATGTCAATTCAGTGATAAAACAACACTAGAGTCATCTTCACTCCAACCAAATGAAATTAAAACTGAAAAGTGAACTGTGGAAGAGTAAGATGATCATCTAAAAAATTAATTTTTTAAAGATACTGACACATTCATTTCACGCACTTGATAACATTGTTAGCTGTAAAAACTATGCTTTAAAAATGACCATTAAAATTTCAATTTTACATATGTTTAATTGTAAAGGGACGTTTTCTCTCCTTTTTTCAAAACCTTTTGGGATAGCTGAGCTTATCTTGCCTACCCTGACACCTCACTACTGAATGAATCACAGAAAGCTGAGAAGCCTTCCCTGAAGGCTACATCTGTGCATAGATATAATTCAACGAGGAGCAGATATCGAAATGGTCATGGATGAAAATTATTTATCCTTTATCAAATTCAAAAACCAAATAATTATAGATGCCATTTGAATGTTCAGAAAAGAGGACTGCTGTGACACGAGGCAAATCTGACAATATTAAAGATAATGCTAAGTTAATATATATGAAAAGAAAAATCTACTATAACGTCCCTATTTATTTTGGGTGCCCGGTAGCCAACCCTAACTAATACACTACCGAGGCACCCTAGGAGGCTACATGGTTGGTATGGACCCCGAGTGGTAGGGGTTGGGATGGATGGTTTGTGGGGAATGAGGCTAGCGAGTTAGTCCAATAAGATATATTTATCACTTTAGACAGATGCTAAATTACTACATAAGTATGAGGTAATTCCCGTGACGAGGAAGCACTTGCGATAACGGGACTCGCGAAACTACCCAAAGACCCGTGATCGACCCTCCAGCAGAGGTGAACCGCCAGATCAAATGTTATATCGTCACCTTGTCTCACCAGCTACTCCACCACACATGCATCCAACATGGCTTCCAACATTCAACGTGTGTTCTTCTCACATACAAACTTGCTGATCTCGATTCACACCAGTCAGAAGGTCCATCAGTCACATCGTGCTCGCTCGTCAACCGGATGCAAGCTATATGAGCTATATGCTATTCTCAACAGGAAGGCAACCTAATACTCTTGACTTCCCAGGAAATCTATAATGCCACCACCACTTAGCACCGCGTCTTACTACCCGTTTGGGTTATGCGCATAAGTACTAATTACTCTAATGGGTTAGGAATTGAGAAGGTTGAATATAGAGGATGTGAACCTGCATTTTCGTTGAGGTAGAGTGGAAAACCACTTATGAAAAAAAACTCAGTTCACCTGAGCAAGATTCAAACCTTGACCTCCCCATCCTCGACAGTCTAGCTCAACACAAAACTAACGCATTAGCTAATTATGCCACCGAGGCGGATAACTTGGCCTATAGCCCTACTAAATATGTTGTTTGCAGTTTATTTAATTTCAATATTAAAATTAATGTGGTGTTGTATAGCCTACGCTAGTAATTTAATGAAAAATGTTTTACCATTAAAGAATTCTGCATGAACTGCCTTTTCATTGGCAGCAAGATCCATCAATAATCCACTAGAGCCTCCAGCCTGCCAACAAGCACAACATAATAAAACAGATAAAACAATTAGATATTATATTGATTTTCTGTTGAACAATCACCATTTATGTTTCTTAAAATAATTATAGCAGGGTCAACTCAGCCTCAGGAGGACCAAATGAGAAGTTACTTGAACATGGTGTCTACTCAACTCGACTTTTCCCCTCATTTCCCCTGATCATTTCCTAAAACTCCTGACTCAATATTATGTCACACCCATTTCTCCTCCCATGTTTTTTATTTGTATTACCATAGCGTCCATGAAACGGCAATATGCCTTAACCCACAGTGACTATATTTTACATGAAACAGAAAAAACTTCTTAGGCATCTACATATATATATATATATTTATAATTATATTGTTTTATGTTATCTTAAGAACGGTTTTTCATATCCAAAATGAAATCATACTGAATTTTAAAGTAACACAAATTTAAGTGGGTTATGATATTTTGTATTTAATGTCTGTCTGTTTGTCTGTGTGACATATTGCTATGTTGTAAGTTAAAGTTATATTTTTAGATAAAGGTAAAATACAGGTTAAGTAATATCATAAAATTAATAAACAACATAAATTTTTATTCAATAAGAATTTTAATAGCCATACAAAAAAACTATTATAATGTATTTCTTTTATTGACCAAAATAATTTATACGGCGGAGAATATTTAGCTACATAATTGTTAACTGAATCGATATAAAATGTTTATGGGGTATTCATGAAATACAACATTTAAAAAAAAAAGTTGCATACAATTAAATGGTATCCTCCCCCCACCCCCACCCCTCTTCCCCCCAAAAAACCCGAGGAACTTCTTCCTAATCGTGAGGAAGTGAATCATAGAAAAGATGACAATCTCGAGGGAGAACCGATTTCAACTGCTGCAAATGAATACATTTTTGGGGGGTGATTTTCCTAGGTGAACTGTTCATTTTTGGCCATTTCACCGGAACACTCACAGCTCTAAAACATTTTGGTAGCAGTTGCCACTCTTCTTCAAAGTCAAGCTTAAACCAAATCTCTCCTTTGGGGTTGTATTTGAGACAACTTATATCAGTGACTTTATTCTCTCCAGGCCTTATGCTATTTAACCTGTAATTAGGAACACTGTAGGTTGATCAAATATTTTGTGGGAATTAACAAATCTTGACATTTATTAAAGGGCTGTTCAAAATTAAAGTTAAACAGTTTATTTTAAGGGAAGAGAAATCATTCAGAAAAGGTTTATTAAATACCGGTAGATATAAAATGTAAAATTTAACAAAAATATTTCTTATCATAAAAATCCTTATTTATTTTAATACACATAATAAGCACACAACATATTTTTTTTAACTTTTTTTTTCCAATCTAAATAAAATTCTACAAATCAAATATTCTTTAAGATAGAAGCTTAAGAAATACTGTAAAAAAAGACTAAACAATTATTCAAAAAGCTAAAACAAAATGTGAAGTTAAAAAAGAAAAGAAAAATCACCCCCTATCAACTGATCTTTGTAAAGATGCCACTGAATAGTCAGTGAATCCTTCATGGTTCATCCACTTGTCATCATATGGGAAAGGTTTTTTGCCTGCTTCTTCTGTGACTTTCATGTAGTTACTTGGAAGATGTATAGCTTCTTCTGTGACTGTCATGTAGTTACTTGGAAGATGTATTGCTTATTCTGTGACTGTCATGTAGTTACTTGGAAGATGTATTGCTTATTCTGTGACTGTAATGTAGTTACTTGGAAGATGTATTGCTTCTTCTGTGACTGTCATGTAGTTACTTGGAAGATGTATTGCTTCTTCTGTAACTGTCATGTAGTTACTTGGAAGATGTATTGTTTCTTCTGTGACTGTCATGTAGTTACTTGGAAGATGTATTGGTCATTTCTTTAGTTTTTTTCAATGGTGCTGTGCATGGAATCACACTCCATTTGAGTATGCCCTTTTTCCAAATACTTCTGGGTGATGGTCTGTTTATTATTGATGGCATTGTCCAACAATTTATTTGCTAAAATATTGTTCTTATTCTGACAGGTGCACTCATCAATGTATATAATTATGTCTTTATCAAGAACACAATGACAATTTAGGTAGTCAATTATAAGAGATGCAAACGTGGATGGCCAAGTTGTACACCATAAAATTATGACAGCAAACTTTGTCTTGTAATAGAAATCACTTGCCTGTAGCGCCCTACATATGGTGACACCTTAACTGCTTGCAAGTCCATTGTAAGTACAGTGAACTCTTTCAGTTATGCCAAAATTTATCGTCCTCTTTTTCTTTCCTAGCTCTCTCTGTTCTTGTTATATGGCAATTCCATTCTTCATCAGTTATGTTTACCACTTCATGTTGTGCACAAGTGTCACATTGATCTTTTTAATGTGTATAAAGAAAGATTCTTCTCTTGAAAAGTTGAGGCAAATTTAGTTCTACTAACTGGATTTTCATCAATAGCATTTATTGGTGACCTGGCGGTCTAGGGGTAAGGTGTCAGACTTCTATGCTGGCGGCCGGGGTTCAATCCTCGGTCCCGGCACAGATTTATCCGATTACCAAACCCTTCCTTCACCTCTGACAAGACATGTATTAATCACAACTTGTGAATGTGTGGAATTCCAGGCCTACACCTTGGTTCGGATTCCATGTTAAAATGTAGGTCCTCCATTTCATCTCACAATCACCCTACCATTACACATTAGCGTAAGTGCGTATAACCTGAACAGGTAGTAAGACGCGGTGCTAATAATAATACTTAAAACACTTTTAAAGGTTATGGGCCCAGGATTAGTTCCTAATGCGTTGTTGGTCCCCAAAAGATAAAACGAATCAGTTTTGTAGTATTTTTTTGATCGAGCTATCAATATTGCCGAGGATGTTAATGCCACAAGAAAGTTGTTTTTCACGAGCACATTAAGTTTAGTGTCACAATATTTGAGCAAAATTTCTAACAGGAACATTCATGTTTATCAGTTAAACGAAAAAGTGAGATTTCAAGTAATTGTACGCAAGAAAGTTTATTTACTTAGTAGATTCCGTCTCAGTAAGAATAGGCCTTGCTTGATCTTAACCTTGAACTTTATTCACAATGTTAGAAAAGATCGACATATCAAGTGTTAATAAGTTTAATAGTAGTAGCTACCAGCAGTGGAAATTCCAGTTAACATACACTCTACACGCCAAAGGTATTTTCAAAATCGCAAAATGTGAGGAAGCTATACTTACTGAAAATGCAAATAAGGCAATCGAACTATGGCAGCAAAGGGAGGCTGTAGCTATGTTTACCCTTACCACAGCTATGGAGCTCAGTCAAATTGCCTTGATTGAAAATTGTAATCGTCCTATGAAATTCTAAGCAAACTAGATTCTATATAAGAGTACAGATCTGAAACAAATAAAATGATAGTGCGTGAACGTTTCTATCATTATCAGTGGAGCTCGGCCGATTCAGTGGCTCAACCCATCGTCAAAGTCTTGCCCGACCAATAAAAGAGGTCGGAAATTCAGTCAGTGATCTAGCTATCATGATCAAAATATTGAGTAGTCTACCTCTGAAATATAAAAGTTTCAGACAGGCCTGGCTTTCCATGAGTGAGGACAAACAAACCATCGCCAATTATGACGTCACGTCTGATTGATGAAGAGACGAACCTGACTAAGGGGTAAGAGCAAAAAACTGCCTTAGCTTCTATAGTTAACCGAGAAACTAAATCTCGTGGACATAAACCACAATTATATAAATCAAGAAAACAAAGTAGCCAAACCATAAAAAAAACTTACCTGCTACAACTGCCAGCGTATAGGCCACCGTGCCCGTGACTTCCAAAGTGAGAAGAAAAACCGCCCAGTTTCTGATAAAGGCAAAGTTTTCTGCCTTTAATGTTGAGGAAGCAGATGCATACGTATTTCTTTTTCTAACGAGAATACTTGGACCATGGATAGTGTGGCTTACAGCCATATGACATGGCACAGAGACTACTTTGACAACTTTGAAGAGGTTAGTGATGATTCTTCTGTGTGTCTTGGTGACAACCATAAACTTTTTATCAAAAGGAAAGGTGATGTGATGATTCATAAGTTGCTGAATGGTCAGTGGTATGACTCCGTCATTAGACGTATTTGTTCCGGACATGAAAAAGAACCTTATGCCTGAAGGAAAAGTCACCAAGCTAGGAATGAAAATTGTTTAATCAGATAATTTTGTTGAAGTTTTTGAAAAATAAAAGTTGGTCCCATGAAATGAATGCCAGCCAAATAACCTGTATAAAATGCTTTTTCAGACTCTAACCTCAATTGAAACCAATTCTGTCACTCAGACTAGTTTAAAGCTATGGCACGAATGCCTCAGCCACATCAATGTTAGAGCTTTGAAGGAGTTCGTCTCAAAAGGCTTAGC
>CABFOV010005306.1:19429-32953 GCA_902141375.1 Timema poppense
TTTTGCCCTGGTTGTGCATATGGAAAGAACCACAAGCTCCCGTTCAGCAACCCAACCCACCAGAAGATGAAGGTTGGTGAGTTAATACAGTGATCTTGGTGTCATGCCAGTCGAGTCTGTAGGAGGAGCTAAGTACGTTGTTATTTTCAAAGATGACTACTTTGGCTATAGAGTAGTATCTTTGATTAACCATAAAGATGATACACTAAAACATTTAAAAGATTTTTTTTTAAATTGTAGAAACAAAATACAAGCAAAGTGTGCAAATACTCTATACAGACAATGGTACAGAGTACGTTAATTGGAATTTTATGATTTTCTTGCCTCAAAAAGGATCATTGCTGAGAGAATAGCGCTATACACACCTGAACAAAACTCTCGCTCCGAGAGATATGTGTACAATTGTGGAGAGTGCCCGGGCGATGCTTTGCAGCAGTGACCTCCTCAAGAGCTTTGGGTGAAAGCTGCAAATTGTGCTGTATACATATTAAACCGTATGCTTACAAAACAGGCACATAGTTCGACCAATTCATAAAGAATTTGGGCATCAGGCAATTTAATGGGGATAAGTGTACCTACAAAGCCGATGTTAAGGGGAATCGTGTCTTTATAATCTTTTTTATCGATGATGGTCTTGTGATGGGGCCAAATAAAACATCATGCAACGTTGTAATCAATGAGTTAAAGAAGGGTTTTGAGATCACAACATTATCAGTAGAATTATTTGCGGGAATGCATATACGCTACAACAGAGAAGATGGCACTCTCTTCATTGGACAATCAACCTACATAAAACAAATTGCCAAAAAATTCAATCTTCAGGACGCTAATCCTTGTTAGGGCCTGCAGATTCCAGTATTCGCCTACAAACTGCAGAAGACCAATCAATGAAGCATGTACCATACAGGGAAGCAATTGGCGCATTAATATTTATTTGCACTGTCAGTCGCCTTGAAATAGCATTTGCAGTGAGGCAGGTCAACAAATATTGCAACAACTTTGACAAAAACCACTGGGACAGTGTTAAGAAAATTATTAAATATATCAACGTTATGGACAACTATGGAGTCATGTATCGAAAGTCCGACGACCCAATTACATTTGTGGGATATTCAAACACTGATTGTACCGAAGACATCGATACAAGACGATCGACAATGGGCTACATAATCAAGATCTCAAATGGTACTATTATTTGGAGCAGTACTAGGCAGCGAACAGTAGCCCTCTCAACCACCGAAGCTGAATATATGGCAGTCTCAGCAGCATCTAAATAAGCTATGTGGCTTAGAACTATGCTCATGAACATCTTTGGAAAAAAAATCGGTGTGATTCAACTCTACGTAAAAGTTTAAATATTTATAAAATATAACCACTGCATTTTGAGGGTCAAGCTTTACCTCTTCTAAATCCATGTAGGGACCTGCTCCTTCTGGAAACATTTCATCAACCACAACAGTAGGTTTCATTCTGAAAAAAAGGCTTACTATTTGGAAATATACTATCAAACCAAGATGAAATTTATTTTAAAATTATAGTTGTTGCACAGATATGAATAATATTACGAAATTCATTAAAATTGTGTCAGAAGAAACATACGAAAGAAATCAAAATAAATCGATATCAGAGATTATTAAGAGCTTTTAATTAGGTAAGGAAAAGGTGGAGATAACTTAATAAGACACCAAGAAAATGTAGTTTCATAAAAGACCGCAATATTTCTCTTTAAATGATTTAGCATTTAAGATAGATAGATTATTTACTATATTTCAAAGAAACTTGCGTTGGTATTTTAGAAGATGGAACAAATAAAATAAGTGTTTGATATTTTAAAATAATGTATATAACCTAAGGCAATGACTAAATCAATTATAGTGGATTAGAATGTATCATCCAATAAAATAATTTATTACATATATTATTGAGAACCATTAAGTATTTTCGTTTTTATACGTTATTAGGAGCTTAGACTGGAAACTTTATTATTGTCAGAAGTAGTATTGTATTTTAATATACATAATGTGTTCGTACTAAAAAAATTCAACTACAACCCAATTCAACATGTTAAAAAAAAAAAAACAGTAGCCCTCTCAACCACCGAAGCTGAATATATGGCAGTCTCAGCAGCATCTAAATAAGCTATGTGGCTTAGAACTATGCTCATGAACATCTTTGGAAAAAAAATCGGTGTGATTCAACTCTACGTAAAAGTTTAAATATTTATAAAATATAACCACTGCATTTTGAGGGTCAAGCTTTACCTCTTCTAAATCCATGTAGGGACCTGCTCCTTCTGGAAACATTTCATCAACCACAACAGTAGGTTTCATTCTGAAAAAAAGGCTTACTATTTGGAAATATACTATCAAACCAAGATGAAATTTATTTTAAAATTATAGTTGTTGCACAGATATGAATAATATTACGAAATTCATTAAAATTGTGTCAGAAGAAACATACGAAAGAAATCAAAATAAATCGATATCAGAGATTATTAAGAGCTTTTAATTAGGTAAGGAAAAGGTGGAGATAACTTAATAAGACACCAAGAAAATGTAGTTTCATAAAAGACCGCAATATTTCTCTTTAAATGATTTAGCATTTAAGATAGATAGATTATTTACTATATTTCAAAGAAACTTGCGTTGGTATTTTAGAAGATGGAACAAATAAAATAAGTGTTTGATATTTTAAAATAATGTATATAACCTAAGGCAATGACTAAATCAATTATAGTGGATTAGAATGTATCATCCAATAAAATAATTTATTACATATATTATTGAGAACCATTAAGTATTTTCGTTTTTATACGTTATTAGGAGCTTAGACTGGAAACTTTATTATTGTCAGAAGTAGTATTGTATTTTAATATACATAATGTGTTCGTACTAAAAAAATTCAACTACAACCCAATTCAACATGTTAAAAAAAAAAATGTATATATTTTGTTTTAATAAATCATTGCAAATGTGATTGAGTGGTTTTCTTAGGAATGGGCGGACAAGATTAAATTTCCTAATAGGCTATGTCCACCAGTACTGGTGGTGCGACTCGTGATCATTTCGTTAGTTCTTGCGGGGAAAATTAAGTGGTGTTATGTTTATTGAAATAAAATACTTGGAAATCCTAAAACATAGCTCATCGTTTTTCGTAAACTACTTGGAAAACCACAGTAGCCTTTTCATATTTTTTTTATAAAACCTTAAAAGACATTAAGATATTATAAAAATTTCCATATTCCAATTAGTTTACTTTGAAAAAACTGTTTTCCAATGAAAGAACTATAATTACGTTTTTACTGTAGACATATTTTAGCTCTGCGAAAAAGTTTTTTTCCTAATTATGATAAAAATAAATTTAGGCCAAATGATGGGTACCCAAAAATTAAGTGCTGTAAAACTCACCATTACTGTTTTGTTAGTAATTTGTAGTTTATTTAAAAAAAAAGTAGTTTCACTATTTTTTACATTTTATTACGTGACTTATTTATAAAATAATGGATTTGGTTGCATTTTATTAAATTCGATATAATAATTAAGTAACATTCTACATAGAAAATGCGTTGTGTTCCAAGTGTTATGTCCCCACTTCGTATCGGTTGGTTTGCAGCACTAACGCCGTGACCCACAGGCGCTAGTGATGTAGTTCTACTCATAGATAAAAGTTCTAGTTGACAACATTAGGGTGGCGTGTATACTTGCCATCCCTTTTCTATGGATGAACCTCATTGAACAGTGACACTAAAGGCGGGAAAGCTAATATTTTCGTTAGTTTAGTTCTAATTGTTTTGTCGTGTTCATTATTTTTACCAACGAAAATATTAGTCTGTAAGTGAATTGTATATGTAAACTGAATATGTTTTATATTACCAAACCTATTAACTAGTTTAAAGTCTATGATCACTTAATTGTCAAGGTATTTTATACATTATAATTTTTTGTTTGACTTTGATGTAAGTAGCAGCAACACCTTGTTGGCTTAATTTAGGAGTTTCTGTGTGTTCGAATTATTATTACAAATCCGACACACCAAGAATATGAACATCCTAATTATAAGATTACCCTCGGGCGACACCCGCCCCAGTAATTAATCGAGGGGTAGCTCATGTGGTGATGTAATTGATCAGTTCAAAAAGTGCATGTTAAATACTTTAAATAAATTAAACTGAGCGATAGACCATAGTACTCAACATATTATATTTATAAAAGCCCTACAGTAATACTTTTTTTTTTAATATTTATGATACAAACCTTACATAATTTCAATTATAAATTTATAAAAAAATATAATTATAGTTGTCACCCAACCTATTGTATACTTAACATTTAACCTAACCTTTCATATTTAGATAAATTACATTTTTAATTAATATCGATAAGATAAACAAGCTAATTTCTATATGAAACAATGTCATACACTCTAAAGGATCGTGAGTCAATATTTTTGTTTCCACATTTCACATGTGAGTTAAGTTGGATTTTATTTTAATTGTATTTGTTCAAAATTACCAAACTAATTTTGGTATAATTTGAATCATAGTTTTCTTAAGTGTACGTTAATAATAATAAAATAGGAATATTGTTTAATAAAACAAAATAAATTTTATATGTTCTAGATATAAACAGTATTAATCCAATTAAATGAATATGCTCTAAAATATCTTGTACTAAAATATATTCACAAACAAGCTATCTTAATCCTTGGTCCTATCTCATTCCTTTTCAACGTTAATTTTTCCAAAAACATTAGCCTAATTGTTTATTTTAATAATATTACTGTACCCATTGCAATTTAATCGTTGAGGGATGCGCTGATATATTTAAATATCAAACACCTGAGTGGTGTATTTTATACCCAAGTCAGTTTTCAAATATTGATACTTGTATTAATGAAATATTATTTTTTGTAGGCCTATGTTTTGTTTAAATGAGTCAATCCAAACACATTCTACTAAATAACAAAACTATTTGTTAGATAACTATGGCTGTCTCTGAATAATCTGCACTTGTACACTTGCACACTTTAATAAAACACATTTCTGGCGCCCTAAAGTACATAGGGGGCATGAGACTTTTCAGACAGCATATTATATTAGAGCTACCTGATGGCCACTTATGAAAGTAATGTTTCCATAGCAACGAGATCAATTTTTGATAGTGAATTGTACCCTAGCCACACTCTATAGTGGGGTTATAAAACTAGTAGATGAATGTAAGGGTGAATATTTACAGTACTTGGCAATACAAATGTAAATTGTTATTTTCCTGTTATCAAACTTCTTATATCAATAAAAGATAATTCTTAATCCATCATTTATGATTTTTTTTTTATTTTAAAGTAAAAAATGTATATTTACTAAAAAAGTAATTTATGCTACAGAAAGAATTTTAGCCTACTGACAAATGTAAATGAATAAATTACACAGCATTACAAATTATTCATTTAACAAAGTTTATTTACTCCATTTAAAATGCAATTTTAACTAAAGTGTGTGATAAGGGTCACATTGAATGTGCCCTTTAGTAAAGTGCGCTATAAGGGGTGCATCAGCACACTTTAAGAGAATTCAGACACCATCAAAAATAACTTCCGGCCTTTAAGTCGACGCCTTGACAATTTTTTAGCAAATAAACTGCACAAGGGCGGACTATTCAGACACAGACATTGTTTTATTAGTGAATAAAAACTGCCATAATTCATTACGTGAACCTTTTATCTAAAAGTAGTATAAATTTCATATTATTACGGTATGAAAAATACTGTTTAGGCTGTTATTTTTCTAATATAGTGTGAATACATACACAATAATAATAATAATAATTACAATTTAGGTCTACAAAGAAAAAGTAAAAAGACTTTAAAATATCAGGAATCACCCTCATCTGAAAATTCCTGCAAAGTTTTACCAACTTCTGCAGGTGACATGACCCAAGGTGGATCATTACAAGTATGTGCACTTTCTAAAATCAATTTGTTATATTAAATATCAACACATTATTTATCTAAGTCTAACTTGTTTCTACTAAGGGATTCAACTCTCAGAACTCTGATCGTAGATTCACCAATAATTACTTTATAGCCCTACTGAGAATCAAATGCAGGGCCCTAGCTTAAATCAATTTGAGGAATTAAAAAAAAAATCTTCCATTAATTTAGCGGGAGTGTGGGATATTTTATCTCCAAACAATAAGTTTGACAGAAATGGCTTCAATTACACAGACAATTAATTAGATTAATAATAATGTTAATTATTTGGTATAGTTGGAGTTTAACTAGTTTATTCCAACAATACTAGTTGACAATCAAGGTCACATTGAAGGAATGTAAAGAGTAACATGCTTATTAGGCACCCGGCAGTGAAATCACACTGAATAGTATAAAAAATAGTGTACTTTATACCCCAGCACACCCATTCTAGGGTTAATCAACCTCTTTATTGTGCCATGAAAGGCTGGGATGGTTTTAATTAAAAACATATTAATTGTTGCACAATAAAATATCTATGACACCAATTTGGGAGCTATTTCATTATTATTATTCCTTTAAATATTTATGCGAGTTTTATGATTGACACATTACAAACAATGATACACAATATGGCAGTAAGCTATGGTAGGCTCGATGTGCTTTGATTTAAGTAAGTGGTTCTTAACCTTTTATTACTCGCAACCCCCTAAATATCCTAAAATATTTTTGTGCCCCCCTTAGTTTTTTCTAACATATTAATCATTAAGATGTATTCTAAAATTGTGGCTTTATTTATTGATTATAATAACAAACAAAAAAACAAATTAACTTACCTAAATGTATTCAATGAGACCTATGTTGTCGAACACTTTCCACTAATTTGTCTCTTGTTTCGATTGCATTACTTAATGCTCTCCACATGCAGGAGTTGATCTCACTGCTTCGTTTTGATATTTACAATCGGGGAAAATCCCTTTTCACATAAATAAGTAGAAACTAATGGCAGCAAATTTTGAATGGTGGTGATAAACAGATGGGGATTATTTGTACTATCTGTGATTTATATTACCCATGCTGCTTCCTCCCACCCCCTTCCCATTACTCCGAAAATTAGATCTTACTGTACTCTAATTACATGCTTACGATCATTGAATTATTTCTCCCAAAACGTAAACATTTTAATTTTTTTTTTTTTGAGGCCACTCAAAAAACCTCTCATGGTCCCTGGTTAAGAATCGCTGATTTAAGTGAGTGAATTTACAACTTTCTAATTAATACTAGCAAATTAACATTCTTATTATTTGTTTCCGTATTGTTTGATTAGTAATAAGAATGCATTTTTTTAATTGTTAATAAATAAACCATGTCTCTTAACTTTCGAATGAAACGTAGCAAAGGCAAATTTGAAACTCTCACACTACAGGCTACATAATCGGAATTTACATCAACCAAAATTAATTTTAAGACAATAAATATTTGAAAATCTTGCCGACCAATTAATAAGTATGATAAAAAGATAACTCTTCGATGCAGCAGTAGTAGTATTTTGCTCCTGAAGAATCTAAGACTGGTAAGATTAGTTATTAGAGATTAATAACGTTAATGTGATTTTGTCCAACTTTAAAAGTGAAACCTGTCAAGTTTCAGGAAAATAAGATGAATGGGAGAGGTAAAAGGAAGTCTTCCTTGGGATCAAGGGTATCAACTATTCAGCCTTCTCGGTTCTGCTCTCTCGGAAACAGTGATGATGGGCCCAAACCTAGGTATCAAGTATTATACATTATCATAGAACATGGATCTCTGCTCTCATAGTTTTATTATTTTAACCAAATGAGCTTCTTAGACAGCTCCCAATTGTCAAGTTTGAGTTCAATAAATGTATAATACCAAAGATTAACTATGTAAATAATTTTATTTTTTTAAATCGCCCAATTTGAGAATAGCACTGTGCTCTTACACCTCAGATTAATTTTGTTTTCCCTTTGTAGATATATATATATATATATATATATATATATAAATGAGCTCTTCTTTTTCTTAAGTCAACGACCCGAAGGTTGGTTTCCTGTGATTCCCATCCATCCATCCAGAGCTGGGCATGCACTTAGCCCTTCAGCTGGTTATTGCCGACTGCACCATCTGGTAAAAGTCCCGTGTATTAGGAAGGGGGTTCAGAAAGTGTGCTGGTTCCCTGTAACTTTCCATACTCAAGTTCTTTGAGTAAGCACAAAACAATTTATTAATTTTCCTGGGAAAGATATTGTCACATACCTTCCAAAGTTATTTTACATGCCACAACCGATATGGGACCAATAGAGTCACTTCCCTTCCAAAGAAGGTTGTGCTACAGATTTTTATCACCCGAGAAAAATTCGTCAACCTCAGTTGGGTTTGAACCCACGAACAGCAGGTCCTGAAGCAATCACTTTACCTCAGGACCACCGAGGTTGAACCCATATATAGATTTAGCTTTTTATTTTTTTTCTGTGCAAAATGCCATCATTTTAACAAGATATTGATAACTTCATTATTTATTAACAATCTTGTTCATTTTGTATCAAATTAATGCTTGTGTTTAGTGCTTTAAAACAAAATTCAAATCATTTAGACAAAGATTATTCATAATAACTTATTGTACAATTGTTTTATGTTTTTATTTATTTATCAGATGTTGGGTTAATTATGGCTTTGAAAACACAAATATTGATCTTTTCATATTTCAAATATAATACAACAGTAAGTAGCACACATTTTATTAGAAATAAAAATGAAGACTGGTATTTTGTGTGGTTTGTGCATTAAACACACTTATGATCTTTTAGACAACATTATGGTTGGTATGCTTGTGCTTAGCTCCTTGTAGTAAATGAGCTTTATTTGAAAATTGTATTTTGCTTAAAAAGGTTATGGTTGGTCTCTTGTTGCCGAACCCTAATGCTGATTTATATTATTATTCATTAGAAATTTTAAGAAACCATCTGAAAAAAACAAATAAAAACCTGAAATAAGCTATGGTGCATAAAAGTTGTAGATCCCTTGCTACAAACCCATAGTTAGCAAGAAACACGTTTTTTGAAATGGTGCCATGGGACCATTTATCCACAGAAAAATCTAATTTTTTTATTTTTAACTCTAACTTGTATAGGCCTACACCTACAGAGGAGGAAAAACATATAAATACAATCTGAGATGTAAGGGTGTAGCCTACATAACATTAGGTGATATAATGTGAAATGAGCCTTAACATGATTGAGTTGACCAGACCATAGGTATGCCACATTCTGCTGGCATACCTCAATTTTATTAGTACCAAAGGGCATCAATATAAGACAAATATTTTGCAAGTCCTGATTATGTTAATAACTTGACACAAATACATAGAGAAGTCATTTAGGTCTTTTTAAGGAAATCTAATTTCCCCCTCAACTTAATGTGATTCCAGAGGACGTATCTCAGATAAAAGGACTCTAATACCTAAACCCACACAACGTGCTAGCAGTTTTGACAGAGAGAAAAAGTCTTCGGTGCATCGTTCAGGATCTCTTGACAGAGCCATGGGCCATCTCTTGTTCTCTTCAAACAAAGGTTCACAGAAAAACAAGAATACTTATGCTACTCCTCAACAGACACCCTTATACCTGCTACCAACGTCAGTGTCGTCAAGCAGGTCAGTTTTAATGCATCATCTCTAGACATACACCCACTCATACTTTTGTCTTGCTTTTTAGTTCCCCCTCCTGCACAAACTAAGGTTGTTAGAAACTCACTGAAACTTATTGCGTAAGGTTGGCGAGACTGGTTGGTGTGAAGGAAAGATAGGACAGTCAGTGCGCGGAATGGCGACATTGGGGATGTAAATCCGGGGTGTGCGAGTGAGGGTCGTGTAAAGAGGCGGTGTTTGTAGGGTCAACAAGTGTGTATCACTATACCAAGTGAGGTACAATAATTCAAAGGTAGGTTAAGTGTGAAATATTGCAAGAATACTAGACATGGATTGAGTACCTATACTTTTTTTTTAACTTGAATTTCCATTTTACCTATGAATCTCAAATATTAATTTATGTTAAAAATTGAGAGAAGCAAGCCCACTAGAGGGGAAATATGGGAAAATCAAATTCATATGTCTTTTTTTTTCTGGTTTCTATGGTAGAAAAAGTCACACACATCTCAAATGCTGAAACAAAGTTTTTATAATTTTTTTCTTTTTTTATTGCACTGCGTCCTACTTTCTGTTCGGGTTGTGCGCATATACAGTACTAATTATGCTAATGTGCTAGGAATGAGGAAGGTTGAATTAAAGGAAGAGTTGAAAACCACCCTTAGTACATCTGGCCTGGTTTTGAACTCTGATCTCCCCGTTATTGGCAGTATAGGATATTGCAAGAGTGACGCCTTTGACCACGCAGCCACCGAAGCGGGTGCCCATTTGGCATTATAGTCTTTATCAAAAAGAAAAACACTAACTCCATTTTTAACTAGAATTTTTCACTCAATTTTCACTTAAATTCTCTTTCCTTATTTTGGTCAATTTTCATTATTGTATCGTCATTTATTCATTGGACATTTTCATTGCTAAACAAATCTGAATTTTAGAAAACTATGTTTAAAAATACGTGGCTGACTTAACCACCACATTTGTTTGATTTTTTTCTTTCCTCAATTCTGTATTGTTTAAACTTTAAATCTTAAGATGATATAGAAAATGTAAGCAGCTCTAAATGTTAATATATTTTGTAATGTAAATTCTTATTCAAATAAGTGACTTGTAATGATGATGCGTCAAACCACTAACATGACATTAAGACTGCTCTAAAAAAATAATGTTTCAATATGGTACTTTTTTCATGTGTATAACATGTTCACATAGAAGTTTGGATAGAAATGTTCCCTTAATTAACCCTTAACCTTGAATTTGATTTTTTTTAATCTAACCCTTAAACTATAATATATATTTTCTTGCTTCATAATTCCACATGCTCTTTATTTTGTCCATGCTGTAGAATGCTACTTTCCCAGCTGATCAAACTGATGTCAAGTTTGGTATTTCTACGAGCAAGATAGTGATATTGATCAATTGTATTCATATTGGCTATGTATGATCAACTGTGTACTGTGTATTGTTGGTCAATGGTCACGATATGTATCCAAGACAGAAATCAATTTGTGTGTGGGATTATAGAAAGTGGTGGAAACAAGGGTAATAGCCTAATAATGAAATATCACCTCTGGTTTTTTTTCCCCCAAACAAAAACTCATTAAAAAAATAGAATTGTGTTTTGGGATTACAAATTGTGGCAAGCAAACATGTAGACACAAAATGTTTAAACCATTGGTATAGAAGGGAAATTAATAACTTTTATATTAAATAAATGCCTTACATTGATAAAAAGAAATTAGTTTTAAATAGGGATGCAACCCTTGGATACTAAAGACATTTGAGTTTCGAGTATTAAAAAAAAATTAAAATTAAATAATATATATTTAATGTTTTCTATCTCTTAAATTATTTTTGATATTTAGACCAGTAAAATAATAGGCCTAACAACCAGACCATTAATATGCTATTTAATTGAATGTATAATATATGTTATCGTGAATGCATTATAATAAAAATATTAACATTCAGTGACTTTCAATTTTCTATAAAAACTTAAGAATTTATGTTGTTTATGTAAATTCATGTTTTCAACATGCCTTAACGAATATGCAAACTCTTTATTTTTTTGTCCATATCATCAATCCAACAAATTGTTAAGTAACTTATATACCACACAGACTTTATTATTCCAAAAATCTCGTCTTTACACGTTAACTCTTCTGGGTTTTTTTCTACCATGAACCAAGCTTACATCCTATTCCTAAATACTCATCTTGACACAGCTAACTTTTGCTTTGATTCCTTTCTTAAAACCTTTTTTTAAGGGCTATATTACACTGTCACATTTCTTTTAAAAAGTTATTTGATAAAAGAAATATGATCTATCTTTGACATTCAATTTTTTTTATAAAATAATATATTTTACTAATTAAATTTACCTCGTAGAACAAATTCTGAAAATTGGAAAATGACACCTGGACACAGGAATCGAACCCGGGACCTTTGGCTTAGTACGCCACTGCTCTAACCACTGAGCTATCCAGGATTCGTCCCGTGCCCAGGCTCATTCTTCACTCATATTTTAAGGTAGATTGTCTTTGATGGACTTAGGGAGATCGTCAGCTACAAATGTGAGATTTCTAATATCATGAGCTATCAGGTAAAGTTTTACAAAGGAAATTGGTGAAATCTAACAGTTTAACCTGCACATGAAAAGCAGTTAGAAATTTAATTGTCCAATAACAAGAGACAAACTCCTGGCAAACATATGTGTGGGTTCGTAATTTACAAACTGCTTTGTTTTTTAGAGTGTTTACTATTAGCTCTACTAACTACTACAAAATGTGAAGTTATAAGAAGTTTACAAAAAAAAGATAATAAAGACTTTAGTTTTGTTGCGGGCTCCTAAGTAGTTAGGTAAGAAATGCTTACCCAATGGCCTGACTGACACACTCGGCGGTCCTATACAGATACAAACTCTGGTACCTTGGGCATGACGGTTGCCCTCCAGCACAAGTACCCGATAACCCGGTGTTCTATCCCGCGCAGCCCCAATAACGGGCAGAGTGACCCCTTAGTACAGATATTGTCAACCCAGATAACTCTAAAACAGTATATGCTGCAAATTGTCCCGGTTGCCAAGAACAATGCTGAAACACACTTTTTGAGTTGTCAGCTCTTTCGTCCTATTGTCTACTAATCAAAACAAACTAACTAGACCGTTTCTGTTATTTGCAACTTATAATGTAAATTTAAACAAACGACCCAATTTAAGGCAGGGTGATAACATTTATTTTATTAAATAAATATGACAGTTTAGTACTGCCCTTAATCAGTTGCTTACTCTTAAATTTCTTGACCATAAACCAAACAGCTATGATTTAAAAATTAACCTTTGTCAACGTTGTCTGTACTATAGAGGTGTGCGAAGCTTCAACTTTGTTTTGAAAAAATCTTATGAATCTTTGCCAATAATTGTTAATTATTGACATTCTCAGCTATTATACACATTAAGAATCAATGTTCATATGGGGGGAAAAATCTGAAGAGCTTGAATTGTAAGCTGTGAAAGTAACTTGATTTATCAGAATTAAAACAAAATATTAGATACAATTGTGTAGTCAAACATTTTCCAAGTAATTTTAGTGCATAATCAACATAATTTAGAAAAAAATGTAAGCATATAACAACTAATAAAAATATATTTTCACATCAATTTTGTTTTGTGAATATTTTGTATATTGGATTCGAGTTTGCTCCTAATTTAAAAAGTTGACTTCACACAGCCCTAAGTATGATATTTAATATTCTTTTCAATTGGAGTCAAGATACTTTAATTAGTATAATATACAGAAAGTACCGTAGCAGCAGACTTCCTGTTTCATATCCCTGATTTAGTTGCACACTTATGAAAAAAGACTGTTGCACTTTTACTTTTACTTTTTTTTTTTTTTTTT